>CM025150.1:14393626-14408244 GCA_013467495.1 Gossypium gossypioides
TTAAATGTTTATATAGGTGGAAGGTGAAATTGGGTGAAGAATAAGGCTTGGAAATGACCTTATTTTGTCTATAGTATCTTAAAATTTTAAAATAGAATGCTCAAAATTGATCACACGGCCTGGCACACGGGCGTGCAGCTTGGCCGTGTGACCCCTGCACTTAAATGTATTGCAAGTCAGAGAGTTACACGGGTTGGGGACATGGTTGTGTGCCTTACTTCAAATACCACGCGACCTAAGATACGGGTGTGTCACTTGGCCGTGTAAGCCACACGGCCTGAACACACGGGCGTGTGTCCCCTACACCTTGGAAAATTTTGAAATTTTGCGAAAATTTCTCTGAGTTTTCGATTTAGTCCTGATTCGATTCTAAAATGAAATTTGAGCCTCGAAGGCTCTCATAAGAGACTTTATGAATAATATTTGACATGAATGTTAAATAATAATATGAAATTTTTGTATTTAATATGTTTATTCTGGTGATACTCTATAACCCTGTTCTGGCGACGGAATTGGGTTAGGGGTGTTACATGGAATGTCTTCTCCCTTACTATATATAAACTCCTTGTCCCCCTACTATGAACTTTGACAAGTGACGATGCTTACTTAACCCAAATGTCTTGATTTTCCTACAAACATTCGGGGGAAGGTAAAGAGAATCCTGCGAAGATCTTTGTTACTATTTGACCAGTCATGAAGAGGGTCTAATCAATCCAATTTACTCCCAACTAATCTCATTACGAAAACCAACTAGAATAGTGCTCGTGTGAACCGGGCGTACTATACCTTTGTGGTGACTCACGTATGGCGTGGTCTTAAAGATAATCAATTCTCCTACAACTTTCTCATGCACTTAATAGGCTCTTAGTTCTCAACCAAAACTCTGGGGCGTACTCTTTCTTAGGCGTGCTCTTCCTTCACTTGAAGATACCTTGTAACTAAATCTTTAGATACTACTAACGGACGAATACTTTAACGCTAGTATGCGTCAATACTCTGACTCACCATCAAGTCAATAAGGTGGTAGATTATACTACCATAGTGCGCCAAACAGTTTACTTGCATACTTACCTTTTTGGAGCCACCATTTTTGGGGTGTGGCAACTTTAATATTAGGTAAAATTAGAAATTGGAGATCACCACTGAACTGTGAAAAGCTCAGCATTCAGTTTTTAAATCTGTGCGTAGTTTATAAATGGTTCGTAAGTTCGTGATCAAGCAATATTGTTAAAAAGTCTTCACAAATCCTTGCTTTTGTAAAGGCTCTACTTTATGTAGTTCTGACGGTGAATGTCTGGATAATGCTAGAGGGACCGATTCGGATTTCACGACTTATACATCCCCACCCCCATGCGTAATGTTGATCTTACTATTGAAGGTGAGTTAGAATTCCCAAGACTCTCTCATAGAAGACCAACTCATGCGAGTTCATCAACAACTTTCAGTGACTTAGAGGTTGAGATAGAGTTTTCCTCAAAAGACGATTTAGTTACTGCAGTGAAGCTGCAATACCCCTCGCCCGCCCAATCGTCGGGTCCGAGCTAAAGGATGCTGCAATCGAAAACGAAATAATTACATATATTTAACAAACAACTCGAGTCAAAAACTAATAACTTCTATTATTTTAATCATTTAGTACAATTTAAAACCTTTCCCAAGCCTTATACGAGCTTACATGAGCTCTAAAATTGTCTCGGGATCAAACAAGGACCAAATTGTAAAGTTTTAAAATTCAAGGTCGACATCATGACATCACTTCCTCCACGTCGTGATGTCACTAAAATAGTATGTCACGTCATGACATCAAACCACTTGTCGTTAGGACATCACAAACTGTTAGCCAACGTTACGATGAGGGGAAATTGATGTCAGGACGAAGAAACTATTTTGGGTCCAAAATAGGTCATTTGACACCATTCACTTGGCCATCTAAACAACTAACCATTTAGTGCAAAAATGCACAAAACATACCAAATACATACCAAGACATATCATTTAAACATTTTCCCAATCAACTGAACCAATATGCCTTAATTGGCACCAAATCATTTCAAATCAACTTATACAATTTCAAGCTAATCAACCATCATTCTTTCATGCTTTTAACCTATTCAACTAAAACATTATACCAACCATTGAACTAGGCTACCATTAAATTCATAAGCCAACTTAAAATGCACACATATACCATAAGCATTCTTTATCAACAAGGCATAATCTTGTCTCATATCATTAATGTTTGTTTACAACAACATTTCCATCAAAAGTACCAATTTAACTAGATAATACCACTATGTAAATCACACACATATATACATACACAAATTTCTAAACTAACATTTCAAAACACCTAAGTACATGCCACATAATCGGACATAAATGATCAAAAGACTATCGAATCGAAAGCTAGATGTGTGAGCTCCGAGGCGATCCGGTTAACATGTTTCGCAAGTTGAAAAAACTATAGAAAAAAGGAAACAACAACAGAGTAAGTATTTCAAAATAATTAGTAAGTTCATAGGCATAAAATAATAGCTTACCTCACTTTACACATAAATATAATAAGTACTTTAACTTGACAAATAGGCCAAGACATGGTAGCACAATTCAACAAGGTTAGTTCATCGTAAAACGTATCTTATTACAATATAAACATTTAACATTCCAATTAAATATTATTCATATGAAGTCATTAATCCAATACCATTTCCAATAATTATTCTAAGTTCAAAAATTTATTTATATATAAAAGTATCATATCATCTCATTTTTGTTTCTCAATTCATATACTAATTAGTCTAATGAACCTTAGTAAATAAATTTAGATACAGAACCATACTAGAAAGCACCGTAATGTTGTACAGAGAAATCGAAGTGCAAAAAGAGGCCCTGAAGGGCAAACAAAGAGCAAAAAACTGCTAATCATAGAGCACATAAGTGCTAATTAGAGAGCACCGATGTGCTAAACAGTTAATAGAGTAACCAATAATCCAATTTCATTACAACTTCAATTCTCATTCTATCAATATCAATATCATCAATTCATTAATCAAGTTATCATTTCATACAAAGCATAGCATGATTCATTTCAATTCCAAGCCAACTTCATCTTTTCACCAAGTTACATTATTTTCAATTTAGTCATTTATCTCGATAATATATATTAAGTTCATGCCAATATGATTCGAACATTATACTCATCTATTAATTCATTAAATATCTTAAATTGTATTTCATCATATTCAATTTATCAGTCAATTTATATTTCTTTACGATTTAGTCTACATCTCTCCTTTTATACCAAATTGGAAACAATTCAAATTACTATCTAACATACATGAATTCACAATTAAATTATATAAAAATTTAAGTACAATCATACCATCTGGAGTTACCTGACAAAATCAGTAATTAAAAAGTCGTTAGGGACTAATTCGTTAGTTTGTCTTTTTTTGCGATTATCTACGGTTTGATCCAAATTTCTATCATGTGATGGCTAAAAGCTTGAAGTAAGAACAATGGCTTCTCAAGCTTTCTTCCTTGTATTTTCGGTGGAGAAGACCAAATAAAAAGATGATAGGTTTTGTTTATTTTTTCATTAACATATAAAAAATGATTCAATTAAGAATTTTAACATTATTTTAAGAAAGTCTCTACCATCAACCGTCCACTACAATTAAAATGGTCCAATTATCACTTTTTAATTTGATTTAATTACTATATAAGTCCTTTAACAATTAAAAATCTATAGTGATTAACTTTTACCACTTTTATGATTTAGTCATTGTACCATAATTAACCATTAATTCGACAAAATCACCTATCCAAAATTCAATTAATCTATATAATAACTCAGTAAATATTTAATAAAAATATATACAAACTCAGTTTATGGAAACGAGGTCCTAATACCCTATTTTCCAATACCATTGACTTTAGGGTCAGAACATTTCTACCTTAACTAACTATCCATTTAACAAATTCATCAGAAGAAATTCAATATAATACTATAACTAACTCGTAAATATTAATTAATAATATTTACAAAGTCAATCATCAGAGAATGGGGTTTCAAAATCACCATTTTCGACACCATCGAAAAATGAGCTATTACAGAAGTGGTATAGCATAAAGCATGGGGTACACTTCCATGGTACAAAATCTCGAGCCGAAAAATATGAGGCAAAGTGCGCAAGGCATGAAACAAGATGTCTATGGAAAATCACGGCATCTGTGAGGAAGAAGTCGAAGTTTTGAACGGTCAGGAAGTATACTGCTCCACATACTTATGTTGTTGCAGGTGTGTCATGATTAACAACCACGGTTCCCATTCTGACCTTTATTCGACATTTTATTACATATAGTGAGATACTTTTTTTTTGTAGGCATGTTGAATAATCATTCGAACTTGGATTCGAACATGATATCTGACTTTATATTACCTATGGTGAGTGCGAGTCCTAGGATTCTGGTCTTGGTTTAAATTGCACACATCTGTAGCGAGTACGATTACACCATGTTGCACCACAAGGCATGGTGGGAAAAAAAGAAGGCGTTAGAGAATATGCATAACGGGTGGGAGAAATCATATAATAATTTGTGGCAATGGTGTTAGATACTGGAATGGTACGTACCAGGTTCCAAATTGCCGATCTACAAACGAAGCCTGCGTATTATCGCGACTACTTGGTTCATGGGAAAAGAGTTTTCCATTATTTTTTCTGGACTTTCAAGAAATGCATAAGAGCATTCTAGTACTGTAAGCCACAGGTACAAGTTGACGACTGACGCCTATAAACGAGTTATCATTTATAATAAAATATAACACCAAAAATATAAGAATTTAGAACGGTGGTGTCTGCAAGTGCACAAGTCAAATTGTAATATAGTTAGTACAACGAAGTACTCAGAAGTATTTCGAGGATCGTACCGTAGGGAGGATGGAATAATTTATGAAAACATTTTTACAATAATAAGTCTAAGTAGTAGTAATTAATTCCTATATTATGATGAACCATAAAATAAATAAATAAGAAAAATAAACAAACGATAAAAATCAATAAACCAATCAGGAAAATTAACTCACTGTAGGGTTTGTAATTAACTTTGGATTAGGGTTTTTGGGTGGATTATCTACCGATTAACCAATTATTACCTCCCGACCTCTAATTAACTACTCGATTGGTTGGTACTTGCTTATCTTCCGACCTCACTTTCTCAACCAGGATAAATTGTAACGACCCGAAAGTTAGTGAAGTCGAAAATGGTGGTTTCAGAATGTTGTTTTTTGATGATAGGATCAGTGAGTATTATTTAGTAATATTTACAAGGATATTACAATATTCTATTCAAGTTTGGTCTAATAATTTTGGTTATTTGAAAGTTAGACAAGGTACAAGTGTATTAGTCCTAAAGTCGGTGGTTTCAGAAATTGAGGTATCGGGACCTCATTTTCGTAAACCAAAATCGTAAATATTTTTATTAAATATTTACAGATTTATTTTTGGTTGCGAATTGAATTTTGGTTAAGTAATTTTAATGATGTAGTTGATAATTAAGGTACAGGGACTAAATTGCTTACATGGTAGATGTGCGAAAAGATATTAAATTATCATATGGAATTTGTTCTAGGGACTTATATAATAATTAGGCCATTATATTATGTTTTCATATTGGCCGACTTTGTAAAATATAGATATTATGTATTATATATATGTTAAAACTTAATAAAAATTTGTGAGTAAAATAAATATAAAATAAAATAAAACATTACTAAATAATAAAAATATAGAAATTGGAATAAAATCAAAGCATTTTCTCTTATTTTCTTTCATGCAAAAGCCGAAATAAAGGAGAAGAAGAGAAGACGTCGGCCTAGGGTTTTTTAAATTCAAATTCAAAATTTGTTAGTGCAATTTAGTCTTTTTCTCATAATTTTTATGATTTCAGAATCTCGATACTTCGAACTAGTTGACCCATGTCCTATTTTTCGGTACTGTTTAAGATTTTAGATGTTACCGTTGTTGAGTAGTTAAAGCTTTACGGACTAATTTGATAGATTTTTAGGTTAGAAGTGAAAAAGGACTAAATTGTGAAGTTAATTGTTGATTTTGAGCAATATGGGGTCAAATTGTGAAAATTTTGAAATTTAAGGGTTTAATTGAGAAGTAGGAAGTCCTATAGGGACTTTAGGTAATTCAGCCTAATGTTTGGATGATTAATGATAAATTTATGTTAGTACCGGTTTCTAGGATTTAATTTAAATTTATGCAAAAGTAGTATAAATTTTGTAATTAAATATGAATTGGCCTGTGAAATGTTAAATTATTACATCTATTTAATTCGTAGCTAACGTCGAATCGAAATCCTTGAGTAAGAAAGGAAAAGACAAGGTTGTCGACGAATAACTCAGAATTTATGGTTTGTATTTCTATAATCCAAACTATTTAAAATGATGATTTTGTACATGGCATTATTTGGTAAGTGTATATATATATATGTATAACGTGAGTTAGTCTTTTGGAATGATATTACTGAGATGTGAATTTGAATTGGAATGAGATGATTGAATTTTTATTAATGACAAGGTGTTAAATTGCATAGTTGTAAAGATATTGTATAATGTATGTGATATTGGATTTGAAAATGACAATACTATTATATAACAAAAGTGATATAATGGAATGAAATATGGAATGGAATGTGATTTGGAAATTTAAGTAGTGAATGGTTATGTAATTAAGGAATAATGATAAGTTAAGTATGAAATGAATTGAACTATGATTGTGATAATGTTGCATAGCATCATTTATTTTAACGTGAGCATATAAATATTTTGTAATTTTTACTTCTATGTTCGATTTATATAAATACAACTGAGTTATAGTCAGCGTACGTTTGTTTTCTCGTGCACAAGTTAGGTATCTAGTAGATCTATCATCGACTCAGTATTCAGTGACGATCCCGAACTCAAATGTTGGTGAACGGTCTTTTTGTTGGTTTTGGCATGTACCTAGGTTATAATATGTTAGTTTAGGTCATTTTGTATCATAGTATTCTATGGTATGCAAATATGTATATGTGTGATGGAAATGGTCAATTTGTAGATAACTTGAAAGTGTTTTGCTTTGGGTTAAATGCTTAGTTATGTTGTAAGAATTAGTGGAAGTCAAATTATAATTATGTTTTCCTTATTAGCCTTGGAAGTCTTGTTACCTAACTTGTAATGTTAGAATGGTCATCTAATATGAAATGGTTAAAAGACTTAATGTGCTCAAGACTAATATGTTTGATCAATTTCATTTTGAGTTGTTTTGAATCATTGAAATGTGGTGCTAATGAGGGCACATTGGTTAGGCACTTAGGTTGAATGATTTAACATGTTTTAAGCTTGGTAGAATAAGTTTTTAAGGTTTTTATATGGTTGATTTTGGTTTGGCTTGGTACTTAAGTAATGTATGTAAAATTTTCTTGTTTTAGAAGCCTTTTTAGGTGCACACGACCTGAGACACAGACTGTCACACGGTTGTGTGTCAATTTGAGTTTAGGTACAGGTTTGAAATGGTCTGCAACACGGCCGTGTGACCTACATTTCGATTTGTATACGGTTTGACCACACGACCATGTTTCTAAGCCACATGATCTGAGCTCTGTCACACGGCTTGACCACACAACCGTGTGACCCCTGTTTGAAAATTTTCTCAATATTTTTGTTTTTTTATTCAAATTGATACCTGTTTAGTTCTGAATTTTTTTAAGCTTCCGTATAGACAATAATTACCTAAAATTGATTTAAATAATGTAATTATGCATGCACATATGTGATTATTTAATAATTATTTGTGATTTGGATTATAAAGTGTTTATAATTATGTGGTATTTGTTAAAAGCATTCTATTACTTAGGTCCGATGATTGGACCGGGTAAGGGGTGTTACATAAATTATGATTTACTCAGTTTGACTTATCTCTCGACCTCATCTAGCCTATGATAACATCCTAAAGTTGTCAATCCTAGTCGTTTAAGAACACTTAATTTATACCAAATAACCGCTATCGAGAAAACCCTAAAACCTCTGTTAATCATATCATTTCCACTCATTAATCTCCCCTAAGGGATTTAGCCACTCATGTTATTCATAATCTTTATCTCGATTGAACAAACCATGTGAAGAACACAATTTATTTGGAAGAGAAAAGTGATTTGAATAAACGTGGATTTGATATCAAATGGAGAACGGAATAGCAAATCGATTGATTGGAAGAAAGAACTAAATTGAATGTAAGAAAAGATAAACTGAAATACTTGAATAATATAAATAAACTCTCGGATAGAAACTAATTTCAAGAGGAAAAAAAACTAGTTTATAAAAAGCTAAAAGAAAATTAATCTACTCATACTCCAAAACTACTAGGGTTTTTGAGTGCGTCTAGGACGACTTAGTTACTCAAACCCCTAATGTCTTATTTATAGAAGTGTTGGCAGCCCAAATTAGGTCTTCGGCACATCCTAGGTATTTGTATAAGGTTGATTGCATGGATGAAAAGAGCCTTTCCATCCTTGGGCAACACGTCAACCTGTGTTGCGCTAGACAATGTCTATAGTGCGACACGATATGAAAAATACACCTTAGGTCAATCGTTTCATGCTTTGACATCCCGGGAAGCTTGTGCATCACCCGTCCCTTACTTCCACATCAATTGGGCCTATAATTCTTCATCCTACACACTCAATTCAACATATTAGTACTACCTAAGGCCTATGTCGGCCTATTGGGTCACAACACTTATAAAATGTGATAAAAAAAACACTTATTTTACTAATATTTAATCCTAAGGACTAAATATTGAAAATTTAATATAAAAACCTAAATTGCATAGAAAATAAGGTCCTTAAGTGCGAAAATGACTTGAATTAACTACTAAATTTTGACGATGGGTCAACGACACATTCATGTACGAGAGATACTAGCATCGTTTCTTATTGGCTGTTGCACAGGATGGTAATCGAAAAATCTTGCCAATAGTTTTTGAAATAACACTCGAAGAATCCATAAATGACTGAGATTTCTTATTGACTAACCTGAGACGGCATGTTGCGCTGTGACTTGATATATGTATCATTTCCGACAGGGTAACCGGAATACAAGTTTCAACCGATCGGTGTGCAAGCCTTTGGGATAGTGCACACCATAGGTATTGTATACGACATATAGGATCTAACTACATGGGTCAATACCATAAGGATGCAGAACGGCAACATGCCATTAACATGGGTACATTGTACATAGTATTTTCTTTATCATTATTCAACATATACATTGTTTGCAATGCGTGGTTATAATATTTATTATCATCGACAGGTTACGAGTTCGTCCAATATCGGTTCCATGAAATGTTGGAGAAATTGTGGGTTGTAAACCCACTCTACGCGGTATACCTAGATGGGATACCCAAGAAGCAATGGACGCAATCGTATGATAGAGGACTACGATATGGGCACATGACAACGAACCTAGTGGAATGCATTAATTCTGTATTGAAAGGGATGTGTCATTTGTTGGTAACCTTGGTGGTTAAAGGAATGTATTTTCGCTTTGTAGCCTTGTTTCCAAAGTGGGCTAAGAAATACGATGGACAGATAAAGGGTGGTCACTTTTGTTGCGAGACTGTGCTAAAAGATATAGGAGAAAATGCAGAGAGAGTGAACTCCATGTCTTCAATGTGTCACTCGCATCCAAATCAAATATTTTGGGTTATGAAGTTCCATAGACCTGACGACAGTGTTATCAAGGGAGTGTACTATGTAGTCCTAAAACAAAAGACCTACGACTATGGGAGATTTCAAGCACTTCGTTATTTATGAGCACATGCAATTTCGGCATGTGCCTCAGCACATGTAGATTGCATGAACTACGTAGATGAAGTTTAGAAACTACACTGCAAGTATAGTGTTTGGAAATCTAAATTCCCACCTGTCTTGGATGAAAGGATGTGGCCTCCTACCTCACACGCTCCTTTTGAGTTGGTACTGGATATTACCTTGTGACACAAGCTAAAAGGTCAACCAAACTCAACTTTGATAGTAGACAATCTGGATATTCGAGAGCGAACAAACCAACCTAGGTTATGCAGTTACTATAGGAACTCAGGGCATACTAAGCTAACATGTCCACACCTGAAGGGAACATCGAGGAGAGCACCTAATTAAAACACTAACTCATTCTCATTGATAAACATAAAAAAAGCAAACATACAAACAAACAAACCATACGATTTGTTCATTTATTCATTTATTTTTTCGGAAGATTGTAAGTTAATATTAATCATTGAAGTAAGATACATTACAATACGAAACAAAAAAATTAATTTTTTCTTGTATCTTGTAAGTAAATCCTTACTTTTTAAAAAGATTGTAATCAATGGAAGGAGAAAAACTTAAATGAAAAAAATAATTGGAACTTACAATACGATATGGTACAATACAAACCAATTTAATAAATTTGTTGGGTAGATTGAAAATAAGTGTACATTTAGGATGTAAAATAAAGAATACAATTTGGTGTCAATGAAAATGGAACAAGTACATTATGGGTGGAAACATTTATTATAACACAAATTAAAATTTAACAAAATAAAAGATAAAGTATTTAATAAAAATTACAAATAAAATAATTATCGGCATCCCGAATGTGTGCCACAACCGGGTGGGCGTCAGGCATGGATAGGGTTTTGTTGAAAAAGTTGGGGTGCTGACTCCTCATCTTATTGAGCTTCATCTTCACCTAGACCTCAATGTTGATCTTCATCTTTATCTCCTTCCTCCTTGTTTGAGTGTGTTTGGATCCTAGGAGCCCATCATACATCCCCCGTTGTATTAATAGGCAATTGCGAAGATTACCCACCTTGGTAAAACAACAATGCTGGGGGTGTTTGCGACACTATTGGTGAATAATTATATGGTGTCACGTAACCCAATTGCAGATAAAATGTGAGAATTATCGGTGATACTGGATACATTGATGTTGCTAGTGGCATCGCATGTAATATGGTGTGATAGGTGGCAGTGTTGCAAAAAATACACTTGGAGTAGGTGTTGATGCAGTGAATGATGGTGCGTGTTGTGGTATTTGTGCAAAAAAAATTGTTCTAGCACCAAAAAATATGAACCATATTGACCAGGAGGTTTTACGCCCATCAGGTCCTCGTGAAGAGCTGGAGTAGATGTTGATCCCCCCACGGTATGTTCTCCCGACCTAAGCTTGTTGGGCGCATCTTGGCCTCTTACGGAGACGTGGCCTACTCCTTTCCTCATCCGGAAGTAGATATGGATTGTTGTTATGTTAGAACCAATCCATGTAATTCACAGATGTTGCCAACTATAGTGTGAGAAATGGTTCACGCTTTGGTAAGTAATCATACCTACGTTGCCACATCTTAATATAGTTATTGTGGAATCTTGGTCGGTCTTCCTCAAGTCTCCCTCGCAAGTTGATCTTATGCAGGTCATCGAGATCCTGGGGTATCGGTGAAATATGTTGCATACACTTGAACTGTCACATCACTCGGTCGAATTTGTGCATCTCGACAATTGAAAAAATGATCATTGGCATTTTGACATGTCAAATGTTGTATTGGCCAAAAATTTGGTCTGGATGCATTCTTGAATTCTCGGATTGACATATGGCATCCATAAAAACTGCAGTACGAATTTATTAATTTGAACATTTTCCATTGAAAAAGAATACTTCCAAGAGATTGAGCTTATTGTATTTATACAACATTTTTTTACTAAACTGATTCAAACACTTTGTTAACAAAAACAACTACTTTAACTGCTAACTGGTTAACAAACTAACATTAATTGTTGACTTATTCCTTGACATTCACCCAACTGATGTACCTCAGTCATCTTCTACTTTGTAAAGACTCGAGTCTACTGACAAATTTAAGTTGTGTCCTGAATCTGGTAAAAAACCCAGCTGAAAGAGGCTTGGTAAGCACATCAGCCACCTGGTCCTCAGATGGAACATGACCAACGACTAGCTTTCCTATGGTCACCTTTTCACTAAAAAAAATAAATCAAGCTCCGCATACTTGAACATGGAATGTAGAATTGGATTAGCAGATACAACTATTGTACTTGAATTTTCACCCCATAGTGCCTTTCCAGCAAGCTGAACTCTTAATTCTCCCAACAAAGACTCCAGCCAAGTAACTTTTGTTGTAGTATGAGCAAGGCTCTTGTATTCTACTTCTACTGGAGAACGAGATACCACCTGTTGTTTCTTTGAACCCCAAGATACAAGATTCCCACCAAGAAAAATACAAAAACTCGACGTTGAGTGCATGTCATCAGGATCATTTCCCCAACTAGCATATGAGTAACCAACAAGAGATAGACGAGAGGCAGTAGTGAAATAAACACCATGATCTATCGTTGCTTGTAAATATCTTAAAATATGTTTAACAGCTTTGAAATGATGATTGAGGGGCTTGCGCATGAATTGACAGACCCTATTGACAGCAAATGTAATGTCAAACCTAGTAATCACGATGTATTGAAGGGCCCCTACGGTGCTCATATATTCTGATTCATTGTCAATGGAACTCCCCCTATGAGTAGACAACATACAATAAGATATCGTGGGAGTAGGTGTGCCTTTGGAACTTTCCATGCGACTTCGTTGCAGCAAGTCTTGAATGTATTTTCGTTGACTGAAAAAGAGCCCTGAAGCTGTATGTGTGACTTCGACGCCTAAAAAATAACTCAACTATCCCAAATTTTAAGAGAAAATCTTGATTCTAAGGACTTCACAAAAGTATCAATACTTGACTGATGATTGCCTCTGACTATAATGTCAACGACATAGACCAGGACATATAGAAGAATCTCACCAGACTGTCTAATAAACAAAGAGGAATCGAATTTTGATAACACAAAACTGAGGCAACAAGATGATCTTTCAACTTTTGAAACCAGGCTCGAAGTGCCTATTTGAGGCCATACAGTGTCTTCTTAATCTTGCACACCAATGGTTGATCTCCATTTTGACGTTCAAAACCTGGGGGCTGAAGCATGTATATTTCTTCATTAAGATCCCCATTAGGAAAAACATTATTTATATTTACTTACTTTAAAGCCCAACTAAACATAACTGCAAAGGAAAGAACCACTCAAATTGTTGTAGGCTTAACAACCGAACTAAAGGTTTCATGGAAATCAATATCTGCTTCTTGAAGATACCCTTTGACAACAAGCTTGCCTTTAGAATGAGCCACAGATCCATATGCATATCTTTTGATTTTGAAAACCCATTTACAGCTTACTGATCCCCTATTAGGAGGCAAAGATACAAGCTCTCGTGTTTGATTGTGCTTGAGTGCATCGTATTCCTGCTGGGTAGCTTTAGTCCACTCAGGACTTAAAAACTCCTCGTCAATCGTCAAAGGCTCATGTTTAGCTAAGTCAATAGTATAAAGCTTTGGTTTGAAAATACCATGCTTAGACCGTGTTTGCATAGGATGTGTGTTGGAACTAATAGGTTCAACTAAAAGTGTAGGAGCAACTCCAAACTGATCCATAGGAGCACTAGTAGAAACTGAATCAGAACAAGAAGAGGATGCCCCAGGTGACTTCTTGAGAGAACCACTTGATTGATTAACAAGTGTGAAGACTCCAATAGTCAGCCTTTGAATGGAACCAGACAAGGAAGCAGTAATACCATTACCAGGTGATGGAACAACTAAAAGACCAAGTTAATTGATAGGCTTGGAGACTCTAGCATTCAACGCACCACCAGAACTAAACAAAGAGCCAGTAGTACCAAGATCAGATGATTGAGCAGCTGAAATACCAGAAGACCATTCATTTTGGATTTTATGAAACAAAGGAACACCTAATTGTTGATGCATCATTGATGAGACGGTCTTTGTAGAAGGAGTCTCTATCTTGGCAAACAGATAGGAAACTTCATCAAATATCACATGCCTAGACACAAAAATTCTGCCACTGTCATCAAGACATTTATAACCTTTATGATTAGGACTATAACCAAGATAGGTGTAAGCTCGAGATCGGTATTGAAGTTTATGCTTATTATAAGGTCTAAGATACGGGTAACAATAACAGACAAAAACCTTAAGCAATATATAATATGGTGAAGTACGATAGAACCGTTCATGAAGGGAAATTTTAGAACAGACGTGGGAAGTCTATTGATCAGGTAAACAACATGCAAAACAACATGACTCCAATGATGCATGGGCAAGGAAGCTTGAGCAAACAATGTGATACATTGACCGGTTGTTTAATGTCACAGCAATAATGTGCAAGCATACACTGTCGATGCAAGTATAGTAGATAGATATGAGTCTGTCGAATATCGATCCCACAAGGATGGTTGTCTTTTGTCTATCAATGTCAGTGCAATAAATAGATAGGAATGAGATAAATTTTGAAAGTAGTTGTTGAAGTAATAACTTGAAAACAATAAGATGAAATATAATACTGATAAACTGGGATCCTCAACGTGAATGTTCAATAGAATGCTAAGTGCTTACAAGGTATAAAAGGATAGGTGATTGTCGATGCATTAAATTGCAATGAATATCTTACCA
>CM025150.1:14503817-14527886 GCA_013467495.1 Gossypium gossypioides
TGAACTTCTTTGTCAAGAATTTTCTAAGATTATGCAAGGTGAATTTGAGATGAGCATGATGGGTGAGCTAAACTTCTTTTTGGGGCTCCAAATCAAGCAATTTAAAAAATACATCTTTATTAATCAAGCCAAATAAATCAAGGAAATGCTCAAGAAGTTTAAAATGGAGGACTTGAAGCCTCAATCAACACCAATGGGCACTTCAACAAAGCTTGATAAAGATGGAGGTAAATGTGTTGACACTAAACATTATATGTCTATGATAGGTTCATTGCTTCACCTTACCGCTGGTAGACCAGATATAATGTGTAGTGTTTGTTTATGCTCTAGATTTCAATCATCTCCTAAGGAGTCACATTTACAAGCCATTAAGAGAATCTTTAGGTACCTTAAGGACACTCCAAATCTAGGACTTTGGTATCCCAAAGATTCATCATTTAGTTTGCATGCTTACTTAGATGCGGATTTTGGAGGATGCAAGTTACATAGAAAAAGGATTTCTGGAACATGTCAATTCTTAGGAAACATGCTTGTTTCTTGGTTCTCTAAGAAATAAAATAGTGTAGCTTTGTCCACAACTGAAGCGAAATATGTTGCCGTAGGTAGCTGTTGTGCTCAAATTCTTTGGATGAATCAAAAATTAGTTGAATATGGAATTGATATGGATCACAGTCATATAAGGTGTGATAACACTAATGCTATTTTCTTAACCAAAAATCTCATCCAACACTCTAGAACAAAGCACATAGAGATAAGACACCATTTCAGTCGAGATCATGTACAAAGATGAGACATAGTTCTAGAGTTTGTAGATATGTTGCATCAAGTAGTCGATATTTTTACAAAAACTTTAGATAATGAGAGATTTTGGATAATTAGGGGAGAGTTAGGACTAATGAAAATGCCTTCATAACCTTCTTGTATAATCTATTTGACATTCTTGGACACTTGTGTTGTTTTATGCATGCTTTGTGTATATTACTTGATTATACTTGTAAACATGTAAATTCCTTGTTTCTCTTTATTCTCATATGTTTGAAATCTTGTTAATATGTGATATAATTAAGTTAGATAGTATTTTAAATCATTGATCAAAATTTAAGTATGTTAGTAAATGTACTTTCCACCTTTTGATTGCTTTCAAGCATGTTTTTACTTGATTTTCTTGTAGATATTTATTTAAACATGGTATTATATGATTTTGCATATGTTATCTATTTGTTTTTGTACCTTTTTCCTTGTATTTTTTTCATTTTTTTATTCTATCTATTTGTTTACATGCTTTATTTTTCTTTTGTTTCTATTATTATTATTCTTATGTCTCCATACGTTTAAGTATTGTGCACTTATTCCCCTAGTTTTTCAAGCATGCATTTTTTTATATTACAAAAAGGGGGAGAAAAATGCAAAATTTTCATAATATAATTTTCAACTTAATTCTAAAGTCAAATTCTTTAAGTTGTAAATTTAAATGAAAAAACGTCTAAAATATTTTTTTAAAAAGGGAGCTTATTTTGAAAATAATGTTTAAGATAGGGGGAGTTAGCAAATTTTTTCAAAATGTTTTTTATATAAAAAAGGGGGAGACTGTTAGCTCCAGTTTTTCAAATATTTTGATATAACAAAAAGTATATTGAAAATTCCCTACTTAAATTTGAAAATATTGTTTATAAGTCCTTAAAATTATTTTCAAAGTGTTAGACAAAATAAATTTTTAAAAAAGCCTTGAATTAACTTAATTTTTAACGAGTTTTGAAGTCTAAAGGACATCTACCGATACTCGGTAGAACTCAAGATGGAAAGACCTTGAAAAGGTTACAGAATTCTACCGGTAGAATTGAGAGTTCTATCGGTAGAATTGCTAGTTCTACCGATACAACTCTAGGTTCTACTGATACAACTCGGACTTCTATCAGTAGAACGCACTCCAGTGTACAGGGTAGTTTTGGCCTAGGATCTCTACCAATACCCTGGTCCGATCTAGCGATAGAACCAAAGTTCTACCGATACCTCGAGAACTTCTACTGAAACAAGTCAAGGCAATAGCCAAAGTTTAGCCTCCTTTACACTTCTATCGACACTTTGCTAGGTTCTACTGATAATAGTTGAAACCCTCAAAGTTCTACCAATACAAGAGGATATCTATCAATACAATGAGTCCAACGGTCATATTTTGAAAGGACTTGTATCGATACAAGTCCCCTTCTATCAATACAACGAAGCTGCAAACTGCATTTAATGCTAGTTTTTATGGCTACAACGACTCTATTTTGTTTCTAACGACTACAACGGTCCAAAAGGTTGTTATAGGACTTAAATACAAGGTCAAGGCTCCTCATTAAGATATAGAAACAAATGCCTAAATTCCAATAACTCAATTTTCCAATCTTTCTCAATTTTTTACTAAATATTTCTTGTACACACTTGTGGGTTAAGTCTTCTATCATTCTTTCAAGTGTTGTAACTTTGTGTGAGAGTGCTTAATTTTTTATTATCTACCTTTTAAAGATATCATCTTATTCATCATTATTTTCTTTCATTTGTGAGGTGTTACTTAAGGTTTAGGGTAGAAAATCTTAAGGGGAAGTGGTTCTATATTACCTTTGAAAAGATAGGAATTTGTAAGGTTAAACATTGTCCTTAAAGGTTCAAATCTAGTGGATTTGGGAAATCCTTAGTTGAGGAAAGCTAAGGTAATGGAGGTAAGCAGTTGTGGCCGAACCACTATAAATACTTGAATTGTTTTATTTTTTCCATTTCCCGAAAGCATTTTAATACACCAACTCACCCCCTTTTGGTGTATTTCGATCTCAACAGTTATTATTTTAAATTTAACAATTTGATTCAAATCATTAACATTATATTATTTTCATCAAAATTTATCATCAATATACAGATATAATCATACTAAATTTAATATCAAATCATCATAAATTTAATAAATATACATGATAGTAAGCAAATTGTTATAGAAAATATTAACCATATCGATAATTGTTCTTATGGGTGAGCAAAATCTGATTCGATTCAAAAAACTCGATAAAAAATTTAATTTTTGAATTAAATAGTTCAAGTTGTTTGATTTAATCAAGTTATTTAGATAAACTCGAATATAAAATTAAGTTTTTTGGTTTAACTCAAATATGAATTACACAATTCGAGTTATCCAAAAATCCAAATAAAAAAGGCAAAACTACGTCGTTTTGATAAATGTTTACTCATTAAATTAAAAGGCAAAACCATTATATTATTTATGTAGTTAAATAATCTTGTATTTATTCTACTAGTTAAATAATCGGCCCATGTAAACGCAACATTGAGTATAAATAATAAGATTCGCTAACTCGACTTGATTTGACTCGTAATTTTTTGAGTCGATTCGACAAAAATTTAAATTGAGTTCAATTGCTAAAATAAGATTCGTCAACTCGACTAACTCGAATTATTTTTACTCGATTCGACTCGACTCGACCGGATACTCACTCCTAATTATTCTAAAGTTTTTAAATAAAAACAATGAAAAGATTCAATTTTTAACCTTTCTCAAATATGAGGACAAATCTCAAATTTGATCTAATTGCAAATTTTCACTTGTGGTTTTAATTAAAGGTAAAAAAATCCTCACCCTAAGGTATAACAAGAGACACCAATTCAATGTTGTTATAGCAAAAGATTCAATTGGTGTCCCTTGTTAATAGCGTTGATGGTAGATAATGATTTACTATAGCCATTTACATTAATCAAACTTGAATACTCTTTTGCAGTGTCTATATAAGTTTTCTCAAATATAGGAACAAATAATCCTCACCCACACTTAAAAAGTGAAAATAAAATAATTTTCATCTTCGTTAATATATCATTTAACACCTAAATTTAGTTTTAATGTTCAATTTGATATTTAAGTTTTTTTAATCATAATTTGGTTCTTGAGTTTAGCTTTAATATTTAATTTAGTATCTAAACTGAACGACATCATGTAACCCAATGACATGTGTTCACTAGTTAAAAAACATAAGTACTTAATTAGGACCTAAAAAGAAAATCCAGGTACCAAATATTGAAACCAAATTCAAGTGCTTCATTGGGACAAACAAAAACTCAAGCATCAAATCGGGAAAAAAAACCCTACTTGAAGATTAAAGCTGAACTCAAGTGCCAAATTAAACATTGAAATCAAACTCAAGTATAAAATAGTATAGTAAGTATTAACCCTTCAAATATTTAAAAAAAAAAATCTATTTCATCACTCGAACGCCAACAACTAACGATGTTATCAATTGGATCTACTAATAATATTATAAAAATAAAGAACCAAGTTATGTAAATTAAAATAGAGAATTAAATCTCAAATTTCAGCACGGTAGATGGACTCAAACTAGAATTACACCAAAATGAAATAATTTTCCATCATTGAGCATTCTACAAAACATTGGTGCAGTAAACTTGTATAGGCACTACAAAAGAGTATTCAAATTCGATTAATGTGAATGATTATAGTAAATCATTATCTACCATCAACGCTGTTAACAAGAGACACCAATTCAATGTTGTTGGATTCCTTAGCTTCAGCTTCAGTTTCAGTCTCATCTTTGCTACTCAACATTTTAGTAGGAAGAATGGAAGAACTGGGGTCACATACCAAAAACAGAATCCAGAGCGAAGAAAGCCTCAACACGTTCCGAATCAGTATTGCCAGCCAAAGGTTTTCAAACTTGGTACGAGTAACATTTAGTTAGTGCAGCAACAAGCTTCCTTCCCATTAAGATGAGAGGAGACCAACATTGTCAATGGACATCAACAAGGCAAAAAAGGTGTCTTTGATGCCCAAAGCCTCCTCCCAATGAAGATGAGAGGAGACCAACATTGTCAATGGACATCAGCAAGGCAAACAAAGTGCATTCGATGGCTGAAGGACAAAGCTTTGCAACCAACATAAGAAGAGGCATCCATTTGAGTCATCCAATCATTTCAATGTCATCCACATAGCTTTGCCAGCATCAAGGAACTTCTGGCTCACCTGAGTCAAGAAAAATAGTTTACAATATGACATGTAAATCAAATAAGATTCAACAAGGAAGAGATAAAGAATACTACCTCTTTGTAGGCAATGTTGGGAACATGGCACTCAAAAAGAACAATCCTGACCGAAAAAACAAGTGCCTCCAAGATAGTCAACAACCTAAACACACCCTACCAAGGAAGAAGGGAGAAGCCATTAACTTTTATATTAAAAAGAAATGACAGAAAAATTACAGAAATTGGGTGAGGATTTAAATCACAACCAACCTTAGGGCCAATTAGGTGAACAAAAACACCACTAATGGAGAATCTGACTAGAGATCCGATAGCAGACACCAACGAACACAAGCTTTACATGTTAGTGATAAAGGAAGGTTGAGTAATGTTGTTTTGCACTACACATGCATCAACAGTCACATCCGCTATAGTTACCCCAACACTTCCTGTTGCCAATGCTAACAGGGCAAATACTAGATGGAGTTTGTTGTGCAATGATATTAAAAGCATGGAGACCAAACCCAGCAAACCTAAAATAAACTTTGAAAAGTTTAACATAAGGAGAATACTGATTGCAGTAAATGCCATTAACAAACACACTGTGGGACATGAATATTCAATACACAATCAACATAAGCATTTCTTAACACAGAATGATTAGTTAGGAAATTGCAGTACACGTAATTTAGAACAACATGGCAAACCATAAAATGCAGTGAAGTTCTAGCCTTTTTTATTACCAAGAGAGGTTGAATCTGTAGGAGTTGAGAAACAAAACTAAGCAATCACAGTAAAGTCTTGAGCATTAAGCAATAGAGACTTACTGAACAAATAAGAAAATCGAGCTAGGGAGAGCAAGAACAGATTGCAGAAGTTTTAACTAAGACAACAAGAGGAATTTGTTGAATAATTCATCATCATTTCATAAAGAACAAAACATTACATATATCAAGTAATTAACTTGTCAAAATGAAGAAAGTGTCACCTAAACGCACCTAACTTCACTAACAATGTCTTGAAACTTATAAAACATTGCTTGCACACTTGGTTAAGCCAATTTATCAAATCTATCAGCACCAAATTACAACAAATTCATTACAAAGTTAGTTCAATTGTAACTAAGTAACAAAACATCAAAATGATAGATGCATGTGCTTTAACTGCTACTTGCATGGCTCAATCCCAAAGGGCTACATGTAAGCCAACTTTTAACACTCCTCATTGGCTTCTATGCTGCAAACACCCAATCTAGCTCTCAGATTCTTGAACCTTGTCACTCTAAGAGGCTTTGTCAATATATCAGCCAACTGGTCTTCTGAACTGTAATGAACCAGTTTGATTTCTTGATATTGTTCCATTTCCCTAAAAAAATAGAATTTGATCTTAAAATGCTTTGTTTTCCCATCAAATAATGGATTCTTTGTAATTGCAACATCAGATTGATTATACTTTTGATCTTTGTTGCTTCTCTTTTAGTGTAAATTCAAGTCTGCCATGATTTTCCTTAACCAAATTGCTTGGTTAACAGCTCCTACAGCTGCTACATATTCTGCTTCAGTTGTTGATTGAGCAACAATAGTCTGTTTCTACGAGCTCTAACAAAAAATAGCTAATCCAAGGGTAAACAGGTACCCTGAAGTGCTTTGCGACAATGCATGAACCTGGATAGGAGACTGACTGCAAACATTATGTTTGGCCTTGTGGCTGTTAGATAGAGTAAACATCCCACTAGGCTCCTATAGGTTGATTCACTCACTTTCTCAAAATCACCTTGGCTTAACAGTTTTTCTCCAATAGCAACTGGAGTACTAGTTGCCTTGCAATTTTGCATGGAAAAATTGTTCAGAATTTTCAAGGCAAATTCCTTTTGACTTATGAAGATCCCTTGTTGAGTCTGAGATACTGCCATGCCAAGAAAATAAGACATTTCACCCAAATCTGACATTTCAAACATATTTTCCATTTTGCTTTTAAAATCAATCAGCATATCAATGTTTCCACCTGTCACTGGCAAGTCATCCACTTACAAGGAGACAAGTGTTTCATCACCATCCTTCTTTACATACAGTGTAGATTCACTGATGCTTCTCTCGAACCCCAAGCTTTCTAGGTAGGTTTTGGTTCTATCATACCAGGCCCTTGGTGCCTGTTTTAAGCCATACAAGGCTTTTCTCAGCTTGTACACTTTGTTTTCTTCACCAGCAACTTTAAAACCCTCTGGTTGTTCAACATATATCTCATCATTAAGAAAACCATTAAGGAAGGCAGATTTTACATCAAGTTGATGTATTTTCCACTGCTTTTGAGCAGCAATGCAACCAGTATTCTGATTGTATCAAGTCTTGCCACTGGTGCAAATGTTTCAAGGTAGTCAATTCCATACTTCTGACTAAACCCCTTCACTACTAACCTTGCCTTTAGCTTATTCAAAGTTCCATCAGCATTGTACTAGGCTCGAAACACCCATTTTACTCCTATGACCTTCTTGTAAACTGGTTTTGCAACTACCTCCCAGATCTGGTTTATTAGAATCATGCTCATTTCGTCAAGCATGGCTTACCTCCAGCATTCTTGAGCTTGAGCTTGAGCTTCTTCAAAACAAGTTGGTTCAATAGTAGTTATATCAGCCCTCTCATACACTTCATTAAGTGGTTTGGTCCCCCTAACTGGCACATGATCAATGTCCATCTCTTGATCATTTTGATCAACATTAGTTTGCACTGCTACTAGGTCTTCAGCAGTACATTCTGGTTCACCCTTGCTCTAATTCCAAGATGACATCTCATCATATGCAACATCTCTGCTCATAAAGACTTTGTAAGTTGTAGGATCCAAAATTCTACAGCCCTTCTTGATACTGCTATAACCCACTAGGATGCTAGGCTAAGCCTTCTTTGCTAATTTGTCCCTTTTGGCAGTAGGAATATGTGCATAACATATGTAACCAAAGACCTTTAGATGAGCAACTGATGGCTTGAACCTAAACCATGCCTCAAATGGTGTTTTTTCAAGCAGTGCTTTAGTTGGTAGCCTATTTTAAAGGTAAACTGCAGTATTCACTGCCTCAGCCCAAAAACTTCTAGGCAAATTCCTTTCAAACATCAAACATCTGCCCATAATCATCGAAGTTTGATTCTTTCTCTCACTGAAATCATTCTGCTGAGGTGTGTAGGTGTTGGTGAGCTGGTGTTTGATACCTAATTCTTCACAAAAGCTTTGAAACACTGCTGAGGTGTACTCTGTCTCATTGTTTGACCTTAGCGTCCTAAGCTTGCAACTTAATTGAGTTTTTGCTACAGCCTTGAACTTGAGAAAATAAACCCAGCAGAATCTAGAGTAGTCATCAATGAAAAGGATAAAGTACCTGCTACCATTCAAGGATTGTGTCTTCATAGGGCCACACACATTAGTAGGGACTAACTGCAGCTTTTCAAAGGCTCTCCAGGCCTTATTTACTGGAAATGGCAGCCTAGCTTGCTTTCCTAGCTAACACACCTCACAAACATCCTATTTGTTAACTATTTTGTGAAATTTTCAACCAAGTCTTCTTTGGACAACTGAATTAGAGACTTATAGCTGACATGGCCTAACCTTTTATGCCACAATTTGGACTCATCTAAGGTAGTTGTATAAGCACTAACAAAACTCTTGTTCCAATCAACAACAAAGCTTCTGTCAGTCATGGTTGCTGACATGAGCTTGGATCCACTTGGATCACTAATCACGCACTCTTTGCCTTTGAATACAACAGAGTATCCCTTTTCAAGCAACTAAGCAATACTTAGCAGATTTCTATCAATTTCAAGTACTAACAAGACATTAGAAACAAGTTTAATACTTAAGGCAGTGTCAATCAACACATCTCTCTTCCCTTCTGCTTTAATGTAGTGACCATTTCCTACTTTTAATCTTGTGTTGAAGATTTTATCGATGCTTTTGAAGATAGCAGCATCAGATGCCATGTGGTTAGTGCAACCATTGTCAATCAACCACCCTTTTGTGATTTTTCTTTTGGTAGCTGAGTAGGAGACAGCAAATACTTGTTATTCCTGATCATAACCTTCTTCTGCTACTTGAGCTTTTGTTTTAGGCTACTGAGTTTGGTATTGCTTCTGTTGGCCTGTTTTTTTGCAAACCCTCTCAACATGGCCCATCTGTTTACAAGCCTTGCACTACACATCAGGTTTGTACCAGCAGTTTGCTTATAGATGACTGACCCTTTTACAATGTGAGTAAGGTGGATATCTTCTTCTTGCTCCACCCCTCTTAGGCTTGTCTGATAAAGCTTTCTTTCGTTTGTAGCCAGATGAGCTCAAGGTTGGTCTGCTCTTGGGTTAAAAGGCATCTTCTTGATGCTCCTCCTGTCTGCTATCTCTTCTATATTCCTGAGCATAGAGGGCATTGATTAGCTCAGTCAAAGAGATGCTTGACAGATCTCTTGAATCTTCTAGGGAAGATATTCTGGCTTCATATCGCTTAGGTAAGGTTGAAATAACCTTTTCCACTATTCTAGCCTCACTGAATTGGTCCCCAAGTAGTCTAATGTTGTTCACAATAGCCATGATCTTGTTTGAATATTGCTTAACTGTCTCTAACTCCTTCATCTTTAGGTTTTCAATGTCTCTTCTTAATTTTAAGAGTTGTTGTTGTCTTGTTTTTTTAGTACCTTGAAACTCTTCTTTAAGCTTGTCCTAAGCCTATGTTGGAGTCTCACATGCCATGGTCCTTGTGAAAATCAAGTCTGACACACTATTTTGGATGCATTACATTGCCTTGTACTTCTTGGCATTGTCATCAAAGTGCTACCTGATTTGAGCTACCGTGGGGTTAGCTCTCAAGGGTGGTGGTTCAACATCAGCATTGACAACCTCCCACAAGTCAAATTCTTGTAGGTAAGTCTTCATTTTCACTACCCAAATCTGGTAGCCTTCACCATTGAATACTGGTGGTGGTGCTAGAGAGAAACCTGATGAAGACATTGTTTTTTAGAATAGAAAAGAGAAAGGTCCTCTAAGAAATCAGCTCTTGATACCAATTGTAGGAGTTGAGAAACAAAACTAAGCAATCACAGCAAAGTCTTGAGCATTAAGCAATAAAGACTTACTGAACAAACAAGAAAATTGAGCTAGGGAGAGCAAGAACAGATTGCAGAAGTTTTAACCAATACAACAAGAGGAATTTGCTGAATAATTTATCATCATTTCATAAATTAAAAAATATTACATATATCAAGTAGTTAACTTGTCAAAATGAAGAAAGTGTCACCTAAACAACCTAAATCGACTAACAATGTCTTAAAACTTATAAAACATTGCTTGAACACTTGGTTAAGCTGATTTATCAAATCTATCAGCACCAAATTACAACAAATTCATTACAAACTTAGTTCAATTGTAACTAAGTAACAAAACATCAAAATGACAGCTGCATGTGCTTCAGCTGCTACCTGCATGGCTTGATCCCAAGGGGCTTCATTTAAGCCAACTTTTAACAGAATCATTATGCATATTGAGATGGTACAAACAATGGAAGTATGGCAGCTTATACTACCATAGACGAAACAAATTGATTACTAATCACTCTGGTTCTTCTTCTCGATTAAGATTAAGGGTGTGTTTAGCATTGCTTTTCACTATCCAAAAGCACTTTTTCACAGCACAAGCAATGCTAAAAAAGGGGCTTTTTCCATCCAAAATACTTGTAGAATGGACTTTTGGAACCATACTTTTCAACCGCAATAGCAATATGATGCAAGCCAAACCCAAAGAATAGCTAATTTCATTGTGCCAAACACATAGTGGTCTCATTATATTAACCTCTACAACATCAATGCAGCAAGTTGATAATCTATACAAGCTCCAGGTTTGTAAAGTAAAGATTTGAGGTTACCTAAATTTTACCAGGCAAGCATCTAATTTCATTGGAAAGGAAGAATGGGAGCATATCAATAAGATTTCATTTATGAATTGGGGAAACTATGAAAAATAAGCAAAGAAGGTAGAAAGTGTAAAATTTACCAGATAGAATGAAATAAGGGTGTCTTTTATAACATCTAATGGAGACTACATCAGTGAGAAGCCCCCAAATAGGTTTCACAATCCAAGGAATATAAATAATCCCAGTCCCCAGAATAAACCTAGGACTTAGAAGGTTGTACCTTTTAAACATCCTTCATGTAATACTCAGTGCCAACTTTAGCAAGAGCCCCACATAATCCCTAGCTTATCCCATAAAATGATACCACCTCAAACACAAAACGCCAATGTGTTTCCATTGCAAGCATTCTAAGCAAATTGATTGGACCCCAAAAATAATATAACAAACCTTTTGGTTCATCTTCTTCTGTAGCCTTCTCACAGGCTTCAACGTCTCCTTCCTCCACCATAGCTGCAACACTGATCTAGGTCAACTCAGTTTCTTGGGCATCAATATTTACATCCTAAGAAAAAAGGATGAATCTACTAAAATTTTCAACTTATGATGAAAAATATGGGAACCCAATTTATAAATCATTGTTTCCTAAAATGGGGGCTCTTTTAAGTTCTATGAGATTAATAATAAAATACAAAGATTTCCTTTATGGGGTCACAGTTTTTCTAGTTGACCTTTCTAACATCCCTTTAAACAATTTAATAATCTTATAAATGTGCTAAAGGAGTTGTAAGAAATATACAATTAATATTTGTTAAGATTTTAGTTTTCTTTTAATAAGAGTGTTTTCTTCTAAATGAAAAAAAAACAATATTTAGACTTGGAAATGTCTTCAATTATACTTAAAAAATAAAAAAGATAAATGATCAACTTATTAATCACATTTTCCTTACTATTTTGCTTTTATGGAAAACCAAGAATGTACCTCAATCTATCTAACCTGGCAGAACCCAATTGGCCCCTCATTCTTGGCAGTAGGCATGTACTATAGATCTAGATCTAGCTACCATTTTGTAACCAATGGCCATGTCTAAAAATTGCTTATTGACAAAGAACAAAGTTCATGCCTAAAAAAGGGTGCCATGCCTTATTCGATTTTCCTGGATGTTGGAATACAACAAATTACTAAATCTACAAGAAGCAAGATACAGCCCCATGCTATTGTGATTTATCCATATTAATAATATGAATTCAATTAGAAAAGTCCCAAGAATTTTGAGATTCCAAATTCAAGCTCATATAATGTTTTACTGTGATAATAGCTATTGATATAATGTTTGTTGTTTATACATGATTTTAGAAAGAAAGAAAAAAGACAACAAAGCCCACAACTTATATTGGGGCTCTCCTCTGCTGATGAAAGTTGGGAAGTGAGGGGCACTAAACTAAGTTGCCAACTTTACAAATCAGTAAAGCCTCATGGAATAGCAAGATATTACCATCAATCTTTTTGCACTAATAAACCTCTTGGTTAATAGAAACATTATTCACATTCATGAGGATCGATTTTCATTATTCGATTACGCATCATCTTCTTCTAGTTCATCTTCATCTTCAATGGGAATGTCTTCATTGTAATCATCTAACGAACCAACAGGAAAAATAATGTCACCTTAAGAAATTTTAATGGATTTAGCTCAATCAAACTATACAAGGCAAAGTTATAGTATTACGTATGATATGCACAGATGCTCAAAACATTAGGTGCATTCTATGTTCTACCTTGATTGAAAGCAAATGATCAATTATCTATCCCATTAAACTATATGAGAGAACACCAACACCATATTAAACACAGGAAGCAAAAGGTATTCCTAGAATCATGTATACTCTAGGTTTGACTGCATCACAATGAAGATTAACAAAAAGTCGCCAAGTACCTTAGAAAGGGACAATGCATCAAAATTGAGTGGGACAAGGTAAATAGAAAACTCTATACCCTTTTGAGGCAATGAAGTAGGAGTATCCCTGGAGTCTGATAAATTATCAAGAACATAAGGAAGATCTAGTAATTCCAAGAAAGATACAGTCTGAGGACTACGAGGAGAACCTACACAAGGTGAGGAAATTTTATTAATTAAAAAGGAAATCGAGAAAAAGCAAATTGCAAAAGTCATGACTATTCTAGTTGTAAATCTAAACTAAAAAAGAATGCATTCTCTAACCAACAATTAATTGAGCTAAAATAAGATAAAAAAATGAAAGATAGTGATTTGGAACGACTATGACAGTAATATCGAGATGCCTAATCATGATAGTGATAAGTAGTATAAATATGCAAACATATATGGTGAGTTTCTTAAATCCAAAAGATAGAACCATTAATGGAGATACTTTTAGCAACTCAAAGAAGGAAAATCATCAAAATATCACCATATTATTTACTAGAAAAAGTAGTGTTTGAAACTAAATGAGAGGGCTTTTGAGGTGGAGCTGTACGAGAAAATTCACATGGTTTGGCTCCTCTGTCTTCTATCTTGCTCTTAACCCATTGACTACAATCTTGCATGTTGAGCTATGTTCTCTTACATATTAGAACAACAATTTTCGACTCACTAATTCTTGTAAAGTAATAGTACTTGTAAAAATAGAAAATTGTACATTTTCAAATAATCCAACCCACCCAAGAGAGAAAGAGAGAGCAAGATGCGTGGCAAGGTCAAAACAAAAATGTCATATATACACACACCCAAAGTCTCCACATTGGAAGGTCTTGGATCAGATTCAATATCAACAATCTAAAATATCAAAGAAAGCCAGAATTCATTTATTAGCTTTCAGCAAAGACCAAAACAAATAAGCTAAATGAAATGGTCAAAACTTATGATAGGTACCTGCAAGAACTTGCGCCCTGGAAGTCATTTATCGAGTGCAAAAAATTTTGTCACCTGACCACCCTCTTCATGTTCAACAAGAACGGTGAATTTACAGTGTAAGTGAGTTGAAAACTAATACAATGGTTTGAGTTTTTCCAATAGCTGAGTATTAGGCTTGCTTCCAAGAGTTCCTTGCTAGATCTAGGAAATATGTTTCAACCAACAAGCAACCAGGAATGGTCAACAAGAAAACTGAATACGTTTGATATGAAGATTGTCATTCTTTCACATATATGCATTTCCACCAAATCAATTATAATTACCTCACTTTTGAAATGTTTTTTTGTAACGAACAAGTTGTTGCTAGTTCCCATAATCAGTGATGCCGAATGGCCAATCGTATGAAAAGAAATATGAATCGGTTCCTCTAGGTGCATAAGCTTGTGAACATCATACTCTTGGACATGATACACATACCTGATAGTATTGTCATTAGAAGGTGGCCTTTTATGGTGTCTTACTCAAGGAAAAGCTAATTCATTTCAGTTTCAAGGCTTCAACTCTCCACCCTAAATAAGAATCAATATAACATATTCGACACTTACTTGCAGTAAATAAACAATCAACATTAAAAGAACTCCAAAATAAATACAAAATAGACAAGTAAAAGAGCTTCAAACCCAACCTACACTCTAATTACGCGCATTGTAAATTTCAGAAAGTCCACCGATACGGATATTGCCAAACTTCACAACCCGAGCAAACCCCAAGAAGTATATATTAGGTGCTGTCCATCCCCCATAATACCTGAAGTCCACACGTTTCAATTGTTGAATGTAAAATTCAAGGCCTTTTCATAAAAGAATCAAAATCCCCAAGCTAGAACATATGAAGAAAAGGGGGTGACTTACAATTCCCATAAATAATTAGAAGCTTCATGATTTCCACTGATAAAAATAGTGGGAACCGGGGCAACGTCCTGGCCTGAATAGTATTTCCAAAATGACTTCATCTCCCTATATTTTAGGGGCACATTAAAGCTATCCATATCTTTTTCATTTTGGACTGCCTAAGTTGTAAAAGAAAAGAAAAACTAAGTTTATATAAAAAAGGGGTATTTGGAAAGTGACAAAATTTTGTATAAAAACAAGAAATTAAAGGGAGAAAGTGAGGGTGTAAAATAAAGAACCTAGAATTCACCACAACAAATGAGGGGGTCGATTTTGATGTTGCGAGTGTTTTCGATGTATTTAATGGTGTCGTAGACCTTGTCTAGATCTCCATGCTGATATGGGCTATCCTTTCAACGGTCTAATAACGAGCTTTACTTTTGTAATTCTGTTAGTTTTATTCACTATAAGTGAAACGGTGAGTTTTGTGGAGAGGGGTTAATGAAAATGGTGTGTTTAGCAGCACTTAAACAGGGTATTTTGTATAGTTAGTAAATAATGTGTTTTAGTGATGACAGGGTGGCAAGTTTGTTACCGTTTCTTGCTTTTATTTGGCCAATCTATGAGAGGAAAAGCAGTTATAAAAATAAAGTGAACAGTTTCTTCTTCCTCTATTCTTTCTATTTCACTTTATGCTTGTTTTTCTCTTGTTCATTTTCTTTTTCGATCCTTAATCCTGATCAAGGTATCAAAGCTACACATTCCTCATGGACAACGATGGTGTTACAATGCGGTTATAGAAGGAGATGGGTCTACTGCAGCACGAGCTCTCCCAACTCGATAGTAAACTCAAAGCTAAACTGGAAGTGAAGTTGGATTATTGTTTTAAAAAGTTTTGTGAGGATTTCAAGAGAGAAATCTGAGGTGAGATTTGCTCTGAGATGCATTCCTCTTTTTAGTAGTATTTTGGTTTACCAACCACCAACATTCATGGGGGTACTTCGGACAAGGGCAAGGGTATTCTAGGAACAGCTTCACCAAGGTTTCCTTTTAAAGACCATTTGGCAATGTCACTTATGGTAGATCTGGGCCGCAAGAGTTCTATTTCGGGAAATGGTTCTGGTGAAGTTGTGGGCGAGGATACAATTGACTTGTCCTCGATTTGATGGTACTGACTTTCCAGGGTGGTGATCCAAGCTCGAACAGTTTTTTGAAGCAGAAGGGGTGGAAAATTTAGCTAAGATTCGACTAATAACGCTATATCTGGATGGCAGAGCTCTCGAGTGGCACCATTTCTTCTCCTAACGAAATGGTGGCCTTCGACAGTTGACCTGAGAGGTGTATGTTCGAGCCTTCCAAGATCGGTTTGGGTAACGTAGACATCTGGACCCTATGACAGAGCTATTGGGCCTTAAACAAATAGGTACGGTGGATCAGTATTATGAGCAAATCTTAAGCATCTTGAATCAGTTGCGTCTACCTGAACTATATGCCATGAGAATCTTTGTGCATAATCTCAAACCTGATATTGGTTAGTACTTAAGGTTATTTAAACCAGCTACTTTAGATGAGGCTTTCAGTAATGCTATTAAGGTTGAGGACATTGTGGGTCTTATACTTAAGAAAAGTCCCTCTGGAGAAAGTAGTTTTAGTGGCCCTAAACCTCTTTTGCCTCCTGTCAAGGGATACACTTCCTCCAGCACTCAGTCTTCCAGCCATATCATTGCTAGAACACCAATTAAGGCTTTGTCCCAGGTGGAGATGGAAGATCGTAGGAAGAAAAGTTTATGTTTTTGGTGCTTTTCAAAATACACGCCAGGGCATAAATGTACTAAATCCAAACTATACCAATTGGTGATAGAAACTTCAGTTTACCAAATTGCTGACCTGAAAAGTCCATCTTCTAATGACTTTCAAGATTGTCCTGAAAAGTTAGAAGCAATTGAAAACAAAGAGGAATTAGTAACTCTTGTATTGTCCTTACACGCTCTTAATGGATCTCAAGGTCACAATACTATGAGATTGTCTGCTCAAATTGGTCAATGTGAGGCCATTATCCTGGTTGACTCTGGCAGTACACACAATTTTGTGGACTGCAAATTGGTGAAACACTTACAACTGCTTGTGGATCCTTCTTGTAAACTTAAGGTTATGGTTGCAAATGGGGTCCAACTAGCTACTCAAGGAGTCTGTCATCAAGAGACTTGGAAGGCACAGGGTTATCAACTTTCCACTGATTTCATGGTACTTCCAGTGAAAGGGTGTCATCTTATTCTTGGTATATAGTGGCTTCTCTCCTTGGGGTCCATTATTTGGAATTTTTCTTCTCTAACAATACAATTTAAGTATCTAGGTCACTGGTGTACTCTCCAAGGCATTCTTCCAGGTGTACTACATGTATCTTCTGGTGCTCAACTATGCAAATGTTTTAGTCTTAGGGGACAGGGCCCCACTCTTATGTTGCTAACCAGCTCGGTTCAAACGGCCTTAACACTACCTGCCAACATTGTGCAGCAAGACATCAACGACATTGTTAGTGAGTTTAAAGATGTTTTCCAAAGACCTAAGGGTCTTCCTCCAGTCAGATTGTAAGACCATAAGATTCCCCTCCTTAATGAATCTCAAGTGGTCAAAATTTGTCCATATAGATACCGTTCTGTCCAAAAAAATGAGATTGAGAGACTGGTCAAGGAGATGCTTGATGCTGGTATTATCAGGGATAGTAACAGCACTTTTGTATCACATATTATCATGGTAAAAGAAAATATGGGAGCTGTCGTTTATGTGTGGATTACAAGTAACTTAACCAGCTAGCGGTTAAGGATAAATTTTCAATTCCTGTAATCGAAAAGCTGCTCGATGAGTTAGGACAAGCTGCCTACTTTTCCAAGTTGGACCTCAAGTCTGGTTACCTTTAAAGCTGAATGTTGAGGGGGACATCCGAATTTTTGAGGGAATTATGAGTTTTTGGTAATGCTTTCTGCTTGACTAATGCACCTTTGATTTTTTAGTCCTTGATGAATAGCATATTCAAGCCATTTCTCAGGAAGACAGTATTAATGTTTTTTTATGATATCCTAGTTTACTCTACTAGTTGGTCAGATCATTTGCAGCACTTAAAAGAGGTACTCACTATTCTAAGACACCGCTGGTTGTATGCCAAAAAGAGAAAATGTAGTTTCGGAACTACACAAGTGGAACAATTAGGGCATATTATCTCCCAAGGTTCTATTTCCATGGACCCCTCAAAGGTTGATGAAGTGCTTACTTGGCCTGTTCCAAATTCAGTTAAGGGGTTGAGAGAATTTTTGGGGCTCTGTAGCTACTGCAAGAGGTTCATTTGACACTATGGGACTATTGCTAAGACCTTAACCACTTTGTTAAAGAGGGAGACACCTTGCAGTTGGTCTAACAAAGAACAATCTGCTTTTGATCAACTTAAAGCTGTAATAACTCAAGCACCAGTATTGGTACTTCATAATTTTAATGTTGACTTTTGTGTTGAGACTGATGCTTGTGGTTAAGAGATTGGGGCAGTCTTACAACAATAAGGGATTTCGATCACTTTTTTTAGTAAGGGGTTAGGAATCAAACACCAAACACTATCTATATACGACAAGGAGATGTTGGCAATGCTATTGGCTGTCAATAAATGGCACTCATACTTGATAGGCATGTATTTTAGCATCAAAACAGATCATCAAAGCCTACGATTCCTTGCTGATAGACAAGCTATTACACCATACCAGTAGAAATGGTTTGGGAAAATTCTTGGCTATGATTACTCCATCTTTTACAAGAAAGGGAGTCAAAACACAATAGCTGATGCACTTTCGAGAAGGGATCATGCACAGGAAGGGTAGTTGCTTCAATGTGTGGGAACCATTTCGTGGTCTGTAGTCTGGGACCTTATTCTACAGTCTTGTGTTACTTACCATACCTTATAACAAATTTGTCAAGAGTTACAAAGGGACCCTCATCTCCATTTAAAGTATTCTTGGGATGGTAAACTCTTAAGGAGAAAATAGAAAGTGGTCGTTGGTTAGGATCCAAATTTAAGGAAACAACTATTTGACTTGTTTCACAACGAAGCTATGAGGGGTCATTTAGGGGTGCATGCAACCAAACATCGAATTTCAGGACTCCTCTATTGGAAATGGCTCTCTAAATATGTTAAGAAATAAGTTAAAGAGTGTCATATTTGCCAAAGATACAAATATGACAATTCAACCTCTCCTGGTCTGCTTTAACCTTTACCAGTACCTGATAGAGCATGGGCAGCAGTCAGCCTAGATTTTATAGAAGGCTTACCAATATCAAAGGGAAAAGATAATATCCTTGTGGTAGTGGATAGGCTCATTAAGTATGGGCATTTTATAGTACTATCCCATCCCTTCACTCATTACTTTTGGCTTAACAGTATTTGGAACATGTCTACAAACTCAATGGAGTTCCAAAGTACATCATTTCTAATAAAGATAAGGTCTTTATTAGTTCATTTTGGCAATCCTTATTCAAACACCTTGGGGTTAAGCTACATCTCTCTACCTCTTACCATCCCCAAACAAATGGGCAGAAAAAAGTCCACAATTGATGTTTAGAGGGGTACTTGAGATGTATGTCTGGGGAAAAATCCTCTGAATGGGTATTCTGGCTCCCTTAGTCGAGTGGTGGTATAACACTACCTACCACTCCTCCTTACACACAACCCCTTATGAGGCCCTTTATGGCCAAGAACCCCCACATCACTTACTTTATTTACTAAGAGCATCCTCAATTACGGTAGTAGATAGGAGCCTCCAACAAAGGGAAGCAGCCCGTAATATGCTTAAGCTTCATCTTACAAGGGCTCAGGAACGAATGAAGCACATGGCTAATAAACAGATATCCGACAGGGTATTTCAAGTGGGTGATTTGATCAACCTCAAATTGCAACGATATAGGCAACATTCCTTGTGGAAATGAGGCAACCAGAAGTTGGCTCCTTGTTACTTTGGATCGTATCCTATGGCAGCTAGACGAGGGCAAGTGGCTTATACCTTCAACCTTTCAGAGGATACTCACAAACATTCTATTTTCCATGTTTCACAGCTCAAGAAACATATTGGATCTTCTCCCAATTCTGTTACACTTCCTCTTACTGACTCAGATGGAGCCATTGCCAAGATTCTAGTTTCAATTATAGACAGAAGAATGGTTAAACATTGTGACCATGCAAACATCGAAGTGTTAGTTGAATTGGCTAACACCTTACTGGAAGATTTGACATGGTAATTGTTTTCTGACCTCCAACGATGGTACCCATTATTTGATCCTTGAGGACAAGGATTTTGTTCGAGCAGAGGAGTATTTGATATGGGTTATCCTTCCAACGGTCTAAAAATGGGTTTTACTTTTGTAATTCTCTTAGTTTCATTTACTATAAGTGAAACGGTGAGTTTTGCAGATAGGGGTTAATGAAAATGGTGCGTTTAGAAGCACTTAAACAGGGTATTTTAGATAGTTAGTAAACAGTGTGTTTTAGTGATGACATGGTGGCAAGTTTGTTACCGTTTCTTACTTTTATTTGGCCAATCCGTGAGAGGAAAGGCAGTTATGGAAATTGTGTGAACAGTTTCTTCTTCTTCCATTCTTTTTGTTTCCCTTTCTGCTTGTTTTTCTCTTGTTCATTTTCTTTTTCGATCATTAAACCTCATCACATGTAATGCCCCAAAAAATCTCTTATATAGTTATTTTTGTATGTTTATCACATAAATTTATGTCAGCTTTAGCGGTTATGTGTTCTGGGAGTGTTTGGAAGGTCCCAAGTTCAAGCATTAGCTTGGGCAAATTTTTGGTTTTTAAATGAATAAACCTCTATCTCTAACCAGTAGGCTTATAAGTAAATGTTGGTAAAATATGACAGAATGGGCCTACTGGTCTGGTGGCTAACTGGTGTGTTCGTATGCTGGGGGTCAGGAGTTTGAGTCTCTGCGCGAGTGAAGGATTTATTTTTGCTAGATGTCGTGGAGGTGTTTGAGTGGAGTCAGAATTTTGAAGAGAATTTCTTGAGTGTGGACGGTTTGGATTATTTGAGGGGTGTGGGGAAGTGTTGGAGCGAATTTAGGGATAATAGGGAGAAAATTTGGGGATTATGGGGGGAGAATATCCAAAATCTAATCATTTTTCTTTTTTTCTAAAAAAAAAAGTCAGTTTTCTCTCCACCTTCCTGACAAATTTTGGCTTTGGCATTGGTTTTCTCTTAATTTTTTCTGTCAACTGTTCTTCTTCTATGGTGCCAAATATTACTGTGATTTTCGGCTATTTTCTTTCCCCTCTCATTTCTTCTTTTTATTTTTCTCTTGGTTCTGTAGATTCCCTCCTTTCCTTTTTGTTGTCGATTTCTCTTGTTTCCTAACCTTCTTCTTGTTGTCGCAACTTATCATCTCCATTGTGCTTTCGTGTGTTGGTGGTAAGTTTCGTAACTGTGTTGTATTTTGGTTAATGGATTCTTGGTAAAGGGTTGACTGTTTCATTGATAAAGGTTAAGGGCTGTAGCGATTCGGTTACTGTTGGAGCGGTGTGGTTCTGCTGTTACTCGATTAGTAGGTAAGGTGGTTGTGTTTGTGAATTAGGGGAAGCTTTTCCTTTCTTTTGATTATGAGGATGTAATTTATTGTTAACATTGGGTCTTTCAGAATTGGCTGCGGCAAATTGTGGGACAGGTGACCTGTCTTGTTCGGTTTCGCAGTGGGGGTTGCTTGGTTTTGAAGGTAAGTAACGAATGGATTGAACGAATCATTGTCAATGTTCTGGTTTTGAATTAACTACGAATTAAGACTGATTGTGGGGTTTGTTTGTCGACTATAGGTGCTGGTGATCTCGGAAGTGCATTTACGTCACAAACAAACCAGGTGTGCAAACACAACTCTGGAAATGGAAATCGGCGAAAAGCCAAAGAATATGATGGTTGACACCACACGGGCATGTGGCTGCCCGTGTTGTAGGCCGTGTGATCGAACATGGGCATACGATCAACGAGGCCGGCCATGTGTGATTCATGGGCCAAACCGAATTGGGCGTTATGGGCCATAGAACGAAAGGGGTAACGGGGTAAGTTCAAAAGAACTTAGTGAGTTCCATAGAGATCTTAAGCAGAATACTAATAGCACAATTCAATCTTTCAGAAGAATCACTCAACATTTCGAAGTATGCCCAATGGCGTATATAGAACTCAGACAAACTTAGTACGCCAATAGTGTGTCATATGGATGAATACTATATACCAACACAACATAACTTAGACATTCCATTTTCATGCCAACCAAATACCCAAAGCTTAGAGTCAGAGTCATATAAGATGTTTCTATTTCATTCATATGCATTCTCTCATTATAGCTCTCAATTCATAATCATTCAGTAGCATGTTTAATTGTGTTGTGCCAATCCGGTTTGCAATATATATCTACCTTATCAGAGGTTACACAACATATTTCCTTTAAATTCATTTCCATAGATCATTTCATATCATTTCATTCATTTCAAAAGCAGATGGTAGTGCCTTAACATGAAAATGACCTACAGTTCTTTTCCTAGAAAAATAGAACTCAGACTATCAACTCTGGATAGACAACCATTATTCACACACACAGACACTGATCATCTTTTATAGAGTAAGAATACTTACCTTACAATATTATAAAGTAAAGATAACCACAACACATGGAAGTAAGAAGGAACTTACTAGAAAAATAAAAAAGTTTTACTAGCAGATCCTTTGCCTTTGTCACTCGGACCTTCAATAGCGTCTTGAGCTGAAAATAAGGTTATTTAAACATATCATTTTACTACTTTATCGAATCTAAACATGCATGCACGAAACATTAACACTTATCCCAAAACTAGGAAGTTTCCTTCATTACACACTAGTCTGACACTTATGCATGCAAAATCAGAAACATGTAAATAGCCTTAAAAATAACTTGGGGTTCATCAATAATTACTAGAGAGCTATAGAAAACGTATAAGTTGGCTAACTATAGCAAACCCAACTTCAGAGAGGTTTTCTGGACTTTGGTTTTTTATAAAATGCAAAGAAGAGCAAGGAGAAAGATAAGCATAAAGAAAACGTAAAAGTTTCCGGTGAAGGCATTGCTATCCTTATATACTTAATCATGGAGACAAGGTTTAGTAGGAAAATCAAATAATTCTACTAACACTCTTGATTCTCGTGATTAAGTGCGCTTATAAAAAATTAAGTATTTTCATCTGTAGTAGTTTAGTTTCATTCTAATTAAGTATTAGTTTAACTTACTAAATTTCCTTATTAAATTATAAACAAATCCATTCAACAGTAAACCAAGTGAGTTCACCAAAGCATTTGGGTGGCTTACACTTAACGGAAGAGTCCACCAAACCTCAGATCTTCTCCAACACGGAGAGTCCGCCAAGTGACGCATACAAAGAATTCTACACTTAACCAAAACAAACAATTTACTTACTCATCTCTACACTTAATTCACCAAAACACTCTAAACAATAATCAGATACCGAGACCTCGTTGGGCGGCCTGTTACGTGTTACAATCATCGTGATGTGACAAGCACTATGTGAAATCATGACATCGAACCATACATTTGTAAAACTTTACAATTTTGTTCTATTTCATGCTCGGGTTAATATAAGAGATTTCGTAAGCTTGATTAAGACTTGAACTTGAATGTTTAACATGAATTGAATGTATTTAGCATTAGATTGAATGTAAAAATGATTGTTTGATGTCTAATTGATTGTAGTTGCTCCGACAATAAATGTAGCAACCTGTAGCTCGAATCCGACGATTGGGTTAAGCGAGGGGTGTTACACAACTTATATTAGTAGACGAACTTAAACATGTCCTTACTGTAATTGGAATACTAATATGTCACCTATTAAGTCCAATTTAGGGAGATGTCTTGTCTTGGGCATCAGAGCGGATTACTCCCAGAAGATAGAGACATAGATTTGACTGACTGGATGTTGGATCTAGTGCCCTAAGTGTAGTATATTCGTTTGTAAACTTGTACTTTTTGTCAAATGTATTGGTTAATAAAATCATTCATGGATTACACTAATATATTTTTTATAATGTCCTCATGTGGTTTTTGCATGGAAAGCAAAATAGAAGCAAATATTGACTCACTAGTTGTCTAATTTTAAACTAGGGGTTTGTTTGTTTCACTGAAAATGGCTTCCAAAAAATTATTTTTGAAAATTTACTTACTTTCCTAGAAAAGTTAATATTTTCTGGTGTTTGGATGAATCTGTGTAAAATATTTTCTATTGTTTGACAAATTTCTTAAAAGTATTTCATAAAAATTGTTTTCAACGAAACAAACATACATTTGAGATTTTCTTATCTTTTCATTGTTTAATTGAGTTTATTTTATATCTATAAA
>CM025150.1:14530643-14542595 GCA_013467495.1 Gossypium gossypioides
ATGGTAAGTTCTAGGTTTTAGCAAACGTTATTTACAATAAACGCCTCTAAATTGTTTAAATTTTAAATTAGCTTTTTAAATTTTAAAATATTTTAATTGAGTCCTTGTAAATAGGTATATATACGTTTATAATTTAATTCATTTGTTTTAAATATGTTTCACGTCAAATTTAAGTGGGTATTTAACGCTTAAGCTAATGATTAAGTTATAGAAGGATCTAATTAATATAAAATTGATACACTGAGAATTTAATTAGAATATTTTAAAATTTGGGATTAATTTAAAATAGAAATCATAATTTGAAGACCGTTGAGTATTTTAGAGTGTGTGTCCTTTAGATGGGTTAAATTGTGTATTTATATGATATAGTTAATGTTCATGGATGGGATATTGTAAGTAGATTCTCATGCATGTCAACACGTACCCTACTCTAGGATTAACATGTGTTTTTTAGATGTGGGTTTGCCTACATGGTAGTATGAATCCACATTGTGCGGTCTTATAGAAGGGTGCGAGCACCTTACATGTGAACTCAAAGTGCGAACGGTGTAGAGTATGGGTCAGGACCCAATCGAGATATCGCGTAGCGGGTCGGTAATAGTGAGTATCATAACAACTTGTCCCCCGCCTGGTTCAAATAAGAGTTATAAAGTAACTCTTCTTAGAACTTCATTTTGTGAGATGAAAGGTCACATAAGAATAAGCTTATTACATACGCTTTGTGCTTTAACTTGTCACGTACACTTTGCAATGGGTTAAAGAGTGATACAGTTGTACACAGCTGATTGTGCCCTTATTCTCATATATATGAATCGCTAAAGTGTAAAACCATTTTAAAATGAGGTTACTTGAGCCTTAAAAATTAAACTGTTTGAATTCGATATTTTGGAGAATGAGCCGCTATTAAAAAGAACAACTTCAGAGGTAATTTTCTTAAAATTCCCATCATTCTTATGATTTTTTCTAGGTTATTATAACATAATAGTTAGAACAAGAGGAAGTGGTCATGTTATTCAGGGTATCTTTTCACAATGCTGTGAAATGAGTACTCCGATGGAGGCAAAAGCTTATGTTTGTACCACCAAAGAGGAAGAAATGAATCGTGTTTTGGCTGCTCAGGGAATTCAACTACCCAATTTCACTTACGACTTTTCAATCACCGAAGGATCAAATCAATTAAACGACACCACCGATGGAAGTTTCCTACTTCCACTACACGTGATAGAAGCATGTTTCCATTTACCACTCCACCCTTTGTTTTTCCATCTTCTCGAGTAATACAAGATAGCTCTGGGATAGTTATCTAGCTTTTCGTGGTGAGTCGCAATGACATATTTCATTGAATGTAGTCGGTGGGAGGAAGTGCCATTAATCATCGTTTTCCAGAATTTAAACCAAATGAAAGTGTGCAATCGATGAGATTTGGTGGGTTTGTTCTATTTCCCTCATTGCAAAAATATAAATCAATCATCTCGAACTGGTCTTCAAACCTTCACCTAAAACGTTGCAAGTACATACGGGTTAAGTACAAGCTTAAAGTTGGTTTTGACTTTCCAATTGAATGGTCGATACCTAGTAAGAGTATGTGCCTGAAAAAATGAAAACTTATGTCTAAATTATGATGAGGTTAGTATTTCAAACTTCACAAGGGTTGCATACTAGATTTAGAGGAAGTGCTAACTATTAGGAATGTGTTTTAGCACTGCTTCTTAAATCTGAGTCCTAATGGATGGCGGCCTATTGATGATGGTAATGGTGCAGGTATCGTGAGGGTATTGCTTACGCAATTCATGTGGCCACGTGGAGCCATTGATGATTTGGGGCTTATAATCTTAGAGAAGAAAGAGGAACCTAAGAATTATTTTTATAAATTTTGTAAATTAAAGCCTCATGTGTGGTCCTCTAAACCTGTAAGGGATTTAAAGAGTGATATAAACTCCGTTATGATAATTGGTGCTGATAATAGACTACTTTGTGATGCAGGTACAGTTCGCACTATTGAAGAGAATTCAGAGGAACCCACAAGTCTGTCTAGGGGGATTATTGAATATATGAATGTTCGATCATTCATGCAAAATGTACGAGGCGATTCCTCTGGTACTTTCGCTGGAGAAAGAAGGGCAAGTAGTAAGAAGAAGTGGAAAACTGCTACTGGGCTGCCAATATCATTCTGAATAGCAAAGACAAGGGTAACTTTGTAAGAGAGCTTCATCGAAAGAAAGGAAAAGATCGTGATGCAACATCTGGCGATGTGGCCCCTATTATTATAGCCCCTGTTGCGATTCCTTCTCCCCTTAACTCTTCGTTGATCTTCAACCACCACTAAGACCACCATCTGAAGATACATCTAGGGTAATTGTTGATTCTGGCCATCTTTATAGTTCCATGAAGTTTACTGCTTTTGGTGGTGAGACAGGAACATTATTTCCACAGTGCGATCATCTTAGCATGCAAAAGTTTCCTTACAGTCCTAGTGAGCTAAGCAAATAGTAGGAAAATTCCATGCATGAAGAAGCAAAAGAGCATATTTGTCTGTCTGCATCGTTCAACTATATAAGGAAACCTTCCTTACAGGAGCTTATACTATCTCTCCAAGTAGCCTTAGCTGAAGCTGGCATTATTAGTGTGTGGCTCGCTGAGGGTATTGACGAAGCAGAAGTGAAGAAGAAAGGGACTGAAAATGCTTGTCAGTCTACCATGGGGACACTATAAAAGGATCATGAAGTATATAAGGGATTGGATAAAGAAAATAAGAAATTAGTGGAGTAGAATAAGAGGCTACAAGAGCGTCTCCTCTTACTGAAAAAGGATATTGAAAAATTACATTGAGAGATCGCAGGTGAGCGAGCTGATAAAGATGTCTTGGAAGGGACCATGAAAAGCATGGATGAGCAACAAAAACTTGTTATAGATAATCTGGTGAAGAGTCATGAAGAGGATTTGGAAAAGTATAAAAGTGATACCATGAAGAGGTTTCAAGACTACTTGCCAGGTTTAAAGTCTAACTTCCTTTTACATGCTAAAGTAGTTGGCAGTCCCTTCGATGCTCGCAGGGTAAACTTTAATGCACTTAGTCACCTCGCTAGTGCCTAATTGGATTTTGATGTTCACTTCCCTTCTGGAGCAGCTTGGGACGAATTTGTAGAAGAATGGAAGAATTCTAGCAAGCTTTACTTCGCTGAAAATCCTACTGAGACGAGTGTAGCTCCCACTAGTGGACGTGAAGAGGTTGAAAATGAAGGAGAAGACGAAGGAGAGGATGAAGAGCTCACCGACCCCCTCATAATTTCATTGTTTTCATTGTTCTTGTTTATTTCTATTTTGAAATGAAAAATCTATGTTTATTCTGTATTGAAAAGGGGTATCGTTTTCATAGGGACTATATAAGCAAAAACTTTTGTGAAATAAAGACTTTCGCAATTTGGTGATGGAAAAATATTTTAAAAAGAGTGAGCTACTATCTAAACTAAAACTAAGCAACAAATTAAACTAAATTGTAACATAAGGTAAAATGCAAGATTTTAAAGATTTTAATCAATATGACATAAATGTATTAAATTAATCTTATTCTTTTAACTTATAATTATTAAAACAATGTTTATGATATTATGGATAATTCCATGGCAACTTGGTTCTTTGTTAATCGATGCTATCATACTTATTAAATTATTAAACCTATCTAACATATGTCTATGTTAAACTAATTAAATAATTTTCATAAGCAGATATAAGATATAGTGAAGTAACAATATATTTCTATAGTGAAGTATCAATCTTTAGGTTATGCAATGCAATAATATTGTCAATACTATCAGTCATTTAATCTAATTTATCTTTAAAAGATTAAACATGCACCATTTAAATAGTGTGTCAATTAATTATAATTTCAATCCGATTAAATAATTAATTCATTTTCATTCTCACAATTACAATGTAAAAATAACATAAACATGCTTTTATCTAAATGAACAATTAACCAAGGTTTACAACATCAAAAAATAATTTTAATAATTGAAGCTAGCAAAATGTGATCAATCTAACATAAACATGATTTAAGTCATTATAATTAAATCGGAAGCACCAAAATAATTAGCAAACATGTTCATAATCTCAAAACAAATTACAAAAAGAATAAAGAGAAAGGAACTAAAAGACAAATTCGGTGTTTCTCCGTAGTCAGACTAGTGTGCATCCCTTTTCTTCCTTTTGCTTTATTCTATCGGCTAAAGGCCTCCAGATGCTAAATGTTACTACTCCAATGACTTGCAAAACTCTCTTTCTTAAGAGGGAAGCAATCGAAAATGGGAAAGGAAAAATAAGAGAGCAAATGGGAGAAGAGAGAATAAGAGAAATGGATGAAAGGTGTATGAATTGCTTTTGAAAGCCAAATGAGAGTCCTATTTATACTAGTATGGGATAGCTAAAAATAGCATGGGAGAGCCTTTATTTCCTCCCTTGAGTGGTTGAACATGACTTGAGGAGAGAGGGGTTGATTGGTTTACTAAAATTAGCTTGGTGCTTAAAGATGAAAGGCTTGAAAAGTGGAGGGGTTGGAACGGTTATGAGGAGAATTTTAGGGGTTATTTTTAATTATTGACATCATCTTAAAATAGCTTATTTGGGCAGTAATTTGGGACAGTTTGGGGTACTCTCCCTCTTTGTGGATCAGTCCTCTTCAAATTGAATATTCTATGCCTCTTTCTCGGCATCAAGCTGTCCAAATTAATCATCCCAATTAAGAACTGGATTAATTAAATTGTAGAGGTCCAAAATTAATCTTTTTGGGTGCCCATGGATGTTAAATAATCAAATATCCTTGTGTGACAAATGCTTTTGAAAGATGCTTCAGCAATTTGATCTTCTCACGATTAGGTTTTCTTTCGTTGCATAAAACTACTAAAAATTGACAGAATTTTGTAAGTTTAGCATAAAAATAATTAAAAATATAAATTTGTCTCTAGTTTTTCAAATTATATATTTTGTAATAAAATTACAAAAATATGCTAAAAAGAGCTCGAAATTTGCAATAATTGTTAGTAAGGAAGTGCTAAAAATATATATTTTAGTTTCCAATGTTGTTTGATTGTGAATTTATTTAAGTAAATTGCATAATCAAGTTGTCACCACAAATGAGTCAACAAATATAATTTATCTACTGATTGGAAAATTAGCTAAAACAAATGAGATTGTTCATGATATCAAATCGAATGAACTAAGGTTGTAATATTAAATCAGCCAACATTAACAATATCTATTGCGATATTAAACCAACGAGCTATTTGGAGTAGCAATATTAAATCAGCTAACTCAAATAAGATTGTTACTGATATTAAATCGAATGAACTTAGGTCACGATCTTAAATCAATGAACCTTTACGATATCAACTACGATCTTAAATCAGTGAGCTATTTGGAGTAGCAATATTAAATCAGCTGACTGTTCATGATAAATAAAGTAAATAATATTTGCAAATAGTGTATCTTTATTGAAAAAAGGGACAGATCATTCATACATAATATCGTTATTCCATGTGCGAGGTAGAACATGATCATCCATTTTTGTTATTCTATAAGCTGCATAGCCTATTTTTTCAACAACTTTGCAGGGTCCCTCCCAATTGGGGGCCATATTTCCTAGTTGTAACTTTGGGAAATTGGATTCAATGTTTCACAAAACTAAATCGCCCACTTGAAATAGCTTGTTCTTCACTCTAAAATTATAGTATCGAGTGACTTGTTGAGCTCATGCACACTCCTGAATTATGTTGTTTCCCTAACATCATCAATAAGATCCAAGTTGAGTCGGTTGGCCTCCTAGTTGGCATTCTCATCAAAATCAACTGTTCTGTGAGTTTGAATGCCTATCTTAGTAGGGATTACAACCTCTGCTTCATATATGAGTGAGAATGTTGTCTGTCCTATTGCTATATGATGTGAGGTTTGTAGGGCCTATATGATTCCTAGTAGCTCTTCTAACCAGGCACCTTTGGCCTCCTCAACTTTTTTTTCTTCAAAGCCATTAGAATCTTTTTATTCATTGTCTTTACTTGATCATTTGTTTTGGGAGTTTTTATAGAGCTTTGAGTAAGAGCAATCTGTAGGTCATTGTAAAAGTTCTTTAATTTTCCTTGAAATTGGGTTCTGTTGTCCATTATAATTAGCCGTGGGATACCAAACCTACAAATTATGGATTTCCAAAGAAAAGACTCCATTTGTCTTTTTGTGATTGTAGTCTGAGCTTCAGCTTTTATCCACTTAGTGAAATAGTCTACAAATACAACTATGAATTTTTTCTGAGCTATGGATATTAGAAATGGACCCAAAATATCAATTCCCCAAGTTGCAAATGGCCAAGGGCTAGACATTATTTACAGAGGCTTGGCTAGTAATCATTGCACTTGGGCATGTTTCTAATAGGAATCGCAAGTGCGAACCATATGGCGTGTATCTTTATGTAGAATTGGTCAATAATACCCCTACCTGAAAAGCTTTTGTGCTAACAACCTCCCACCTAGATGATTGCCACATATTCCCTCATGTATTTCTCTCATAACATATTCAGCTTTCGTGGGAGCGAGACATCTTAAAAGAGGTTTGGAGTAGCCTTTTTTATAAAGCACATTCTTTAACAGGATATATCTAGAGGTGATAGATTAAACGGTTTTAATTGAATGAGAACTGAGTAACCTGTAGATACAAGGATATATTAAATGTAAATTATAACATCATACCTTGCAACCTTATGCTGAATTTTGACAAGCTTCTTTTTGCTTAAGAGGTGAGTTTCCCCTTGTAGTGTTTGTACAATGGGTGTCATCTACATTTCTTCTTGGTTCAGATTGAGAACTTGATGAGTGTTATGTCTTGCGGTGGCTTTATGCTCTAACAAAATTTTTCCTCTTTGCTCAATAGTAATAGAGGGCTCTAACTTTGATAAAATGTCAACTTTGGTGTTCTCGATCCTAGATAATTGTCTAACTTATGCTTTATCAAACTGAGCGAGCAACTGGGCGACTATAGCAGGGTAATTCTTTAGTCTTGGCTTTTTTACTTCGTGCTCCCCATTCATTTACTTCACTACCAGCTGACAATTAGTGTGTATTATCAATTCCCTCGCCCCTAGTTGTAGAGCCAACTATAGTCTTGAAGTTAATGGCTCATACTTCGCAGCATTGTTAGAAAATTGGAAGCCAAAGGATAATCCATAGTCTCATTCATTCTCATCAAGGTCTATAAGGAGAACGTCTTCCCCTGATCCTGTTTTTGCTATTAAGCCATCGACATAGATAGTCCAACATTTTGGTTTCATAATTGAGTTGGTTTGTCCCTGTGATGAGCTACCTACTACATATTGTATAATCAACAAAAAAAATTTTAGAACCAAATGTATATTTGCAATAAAGCATCACAAGAAAAAATGAATCTCTATTAAGAAAAATTCCAATAATTTATATGACATGCCATTGTATCATTTTTGTGAGTAATAGTGTTCAAAACTAAAAGTTACCTGTAGGGTCTGGTGATCTATCAAAAGAACATTCCAACATGAACTCGACTAAGATTTGAGCTTTAATCGTTGTTCTCAAGGCGTACTCTATTCCGAACTCTGCCAATTGAATTCCCCAATTAGTCATTCTATCTGAAGTAACTACTTCAGACAAAATGTCATTGATGGGTTGATTTGTCATGACAGTCACAGGATGAGCTTGAAAGTAAGGTTACAATTTGCGAGCTGCCACTATTAAAGTGAAGATGAGCTTTTTTTCCTTTAATTACCTTTGTTCAACATTCTGTAACACTTTGCTAATATAATACAATGGAAATTGGCGAACCCCTTCTGCCCTAATCAAAACTGATGTTATAGTTTCTTCAGAGGTTACTAGATAAAAATAAAGAGTCTCTCCCACTCGAGGTGACATTAGAAGTGGTGGAGACATGAGATATAACTTGAGCTTCTCAAAAGTAGCTAGGAACTCCTTTATCCAACTAAAAGAAGTTCTTAAGGCTTTAAAGAAGGGTAAGCAATTATCTGTCATCCTAGAGACAAACCTATTGAGTGCGATCACTATTCTAGTTAAGTGCTGAATGTCTTTAATGGTCTTCTGGGGAGGCATATCTAGAATGGCCTGAATCTTCTTAGGGTTCACTTCTATACCCCTTTCTGAAAACAAGAAGCCTAAGAATTTGCCCGACAGCACACTTCTTCAGATTCAACTTCATGTTATGGGTGCGCAGAAAAGTGAAAGCCTCAGACAAATCCTGAATATGCCCCCTCAAAGTAGAGCTCTTTACCAGCATGCCATCAACATAGACCTCAACACTGTGACCTTGCTCTCTAAAATTATGTTAACTAATCTCATATTGGTTGCACCTGCGTTCTTCAACCTGAAAGACAAAACTCGATAGCAAAACAAGTCTTCTTCTGTGACAAAGGTTGCTTTATCCTGATCTTCTAGAGCCATGGAAATTTGGTTAAAACCTGAGACTGAATCCACAAAACTCATAAATTTATGGCTCGAGGATGTATCCACCAGCCTATTGATCGAAGGGAAAGAAAAACTATCCTTCAGGCAAGCTTTGTTAAGGTTGGTGAAATCAATGCTGATTCTCTATTTTCCATTAGCCTTCTTTACCATCACAACATTTGATACACAGTCCGAGTACGCCACTTCCCTGATGAATCCCGCTGAAAGCAACTTTCTTACCTCCTACCTAATGGCTTCCACGACTTGTGGAGCAAACCTTCTTTTTTCTGTTTGACTGGCTTGATCTTAGGAGACACATTTAACCGATGAACAATCACTTGAGGATTCACACCAAGCATGTCTACAGCTGACCATACAAAAATATTTAAATTCTTTCTTAAACACTGAACCAAGTCCTTTTTTTCTCTTCTGCCAACACTGATGAAATCCTTACCAACTTAGTCGTGTTATCATAGAAAAACTACAAATTTTTTGTGGCTTGTGAATTCTCTTTTCACTTCTGACATCCAAACTATCCAAATTTAAAACTTGACTAGCTACTTCTGTCTGTTCCGAACTTTGACCCTGCGATACCCATTCATGTGTTAGCTTGACTTACAACATATAACACTATCTAGCTGTTCACTAGTTAGACTTCATAAAACCTATTATTCTCCTAGTGGGAAACTTAATCTTCATACAAAAAGTTACAATCATCATTTTAGCCATTCTCATAATGGGTCACCCAAAAATGACATTATAACCCATTGGATGGTCTACCACAAAGAATTGAACATATTTTGTGGTGGTGTGTTTGTCATCCCCAAAGGTAATAGGAAGGGTAATGTATCTCTTCACCTCCACTAGATGGTTCACAAAACCATACAAAGGGCTTGCCCTCTTCAAAGCTTGCTCTTTCAGTCCCATCTTTTGGTATGCGTCCTAAGTCAACACCTCCATAGCACTACCATTATCAACCAAAATTCTCTTCACCTCAAATCCTATTATAATTTCTGACACAAAAATTGGATCATTTTATTCTTCATTTCATACTGAATCCTCATCCTCATCATTAAGCTCTACCTTCCACTTTTCTTGTTAGTGCGGCCTCTTCGGTGAACTGACTAACATTACGCTTCTAAGATGAGCCTTTCTTTTCATGTTAGAGGTCGTCCGCTTTTCATCTATACCAATTATCACATGTATTTTGCCTCTAACCTTTTGTTTACCCTTGTTAGTGACCCACAAACTCTGACCTAAAGATATAGCATCGTGAACCAAAAAATCTTTTAGCTTGTCATTTCTAATTTCCTCTTCAATAGCATCTTTCAAAGAAAACAACCCTCCATCTTAGGTCTTCCATCATTGTGAAAATTATACTTGCCTCTCAAGTTGGCCCTTGATTGATTACGTCACATGGGTGGAGGGCTTGGCAAAATGCCCAAACTTTTAACCTGACTAAGAATGTAGGCACGTGTAACATTTAAGGGAGTATAAGTTTCAAACTTTCTATGAGGAACGTACCTTCTTGCGTGCTCAGGCTGAGGACTTTGAAATGCCATTGGTGATTCATTTTGTGAATAATTCCTCTATTATCCCCCACTTTGTACGTGTAGAATCTGACAATGAGGACCTTAATGACTACAAACTCCCTACCGGCCTCTAAATTTTCTGTCATCCTTTTAGAAATTATTGTGAGCTGCACTCTTAATTTCCTCTGCTTTGACGAACTTATGAGTCTTTTCATACAAATCTACCAAACTCTGTGACCTATTTTTAGTAAACGAATATTGGACGTTCTCATTTTGGACTCCCATCATGAAGGCATCCATGACCCACTAGTCCTCCATATTCTGTGTTTAACATAGCTGCATGGAATCATTTGACATGATCTTACAAAGATTCTCCATCCCTCTGTTTCACTGACACCAAACCCATAGGAATGCTCATTATTGTTTTATGAGCTTGAAATCTTCCAAGAACATCTATCCAGCTACAAGAAGCTTTGAATGGAACCTTGTGGTAAAAACAAATATCAATCTTTCGCACTTCCTCTAAGGGTCGTCGAGAAAGCTTTACATTTTGCTGCATTGGGAGCCTCTAACACATTCATTTAATCATTATATTACGTGAGATGTGCTCGAGGATCCCTTCTTCTTTTGAACATTTCTTTTAGAATTTTAAACTTAGTTGGTAGACTCACAGCTGCTATTTCATGAGACAATAGGTTGTTACAACAAAACAACCAATCCATGTCTTGCACATTAGGATGCAATGCTTGCACATATTTATGCAAAGCATCCATTTTATTTTTCCATGGCTTTGCATGTGCCCCTACAGCCTCCTTTTGGGTAGGCGTGACAAGATCTTGAAGATCTAAGTTGTCAAACTGCATCTTCCTCATCAATTCTTTGTTCTGTCTTAACAGTTCCTACTAAAGCACATGTTGTTATTTGAACCTAGCACTTTGTTAACCCATTTGTTCCTTCATCAACTTCAACTACTCCAGCAAACCAAATAATTGTTGTGGCAATGCTCCTTCATCAAAAGGAAATGACGGTCCCTGACCAAAGGGAGCATTGAGATCGAAAGAGTTAGAAGCACCTGCATGACCTAAGTTACCTAAATTCTTTGGTTGGTCAGCAAACCAACTAGCAAAAAAGTCTACCTCACTGGGTTGATTGCCAGTGCCAGAACCTCCTGCCTTACCTGACGGAAAATGAGTGGGGAAATTCGCATTACGGTGAGTCATTTTGGTTTTTAGCAATCTGAAGATCAGAAGCTTGTCCACGCTCACTACAACAAATTGTTGAGCATTTTAGAGTGTGTGTGTCATTCAGATGGGTTAAATTATGTATTTATATTATATGGTTACTGTTTATGGATGTGATATTGTAGGTATGTTCCCATGCATGTGTAACGTGTAGGTTTGTGCAAATATACACAGTCGCTATCAAGTAATAAGTAAGTATAAGAGTTATCATCTCCACAGGGGCTGTGTTTAAATCGATAATTGTAAAATTATTATTCATAAGTTGGTTAAGAAAAACACAATAATTTTGAGTGATAGGTGTCAAATTAAATTAATTAATTACATGAAAGTTAACCTAAATCCAAATGAAATGAAATGAAATGCTAGGTGATGGTTTAGCAACGATTTTCATGAGTTAACAATAATAACATGAATAAGCTAGAATAATTACAACATTTGACCCAATTCATTTTTCATCATGCTTAACAATGTTCGAAAAATATTCCATGACGATTCGATCATTTATTAACAGGGAATCCCATATAAGTTCAACTGAATCTTATACTTAGAAAAATATGCATAAACCAATGTCATAATTTAACTGTGGATTCCTTAGAATTTATGTGAAGTAACGGGGATAGATTAGGTTTGAAACAATTGAATGATATAAACTTAAAGTTATGCAAGGTAATAAGTTCTCTTAGTCTATTACGAACCTCTAATTTATTCTGATTA
>CM025150.1:14695531-14712326 GCA_013467495.1 Gossypium gossypioides
TACATTTAGCCTTGCTTACACCCTCACTATTAATAATCTTAGTGAAGTGAGACCAAACTTCTGACCTTTAAGGAATAACTTTTCTTTTTCCAGCAGTCCCCTTTATTTGGCTTGAAGTTTCACCTACTGATTTTCCAGAATATGCGAACTAGAAGGTGTAACACTACCCTCAACAGATGTTCGGTCGGTGGACATTCTGCAAGAAAAAAGCATAATATAATAGATTAAAATACATTTATATACAATATATAAATGAATTAAAAGTTAGGTTCTATCATGTATGGTTTTGTCATCCGAGCTCCTATGTTCTGTCATCCTAGCTCCTATGTTCTTCCTTAAAAAGAAATAGTTTTCGTTTTTAAAAAAAAAATTTATGATCACATCAACTCTTTTAGGCAATTAAATTTTTTAATTTGTAGTTTTAGTGAATTTTTATTATTTTTTCTAAAATATTTATACATCTATAATATTTTGTAAAGTTTATATTTTGCAACTCGCTATTTGATTTCATAGGATTATTATGCATTATATATAAAACATTTTTAGCAGAAAGAATATTTTACTCCATGCTACTATGGATCGACTTCTTGAAAAATAATGCATGCAATATCTTTGACTTCTTTGGTCTATGATATATCCACCGCTTAATTGTTATGATAGACAGTAGATATTGACTTCAATAAGGGAAAAATGTTAATATTTTTATAAAGAGTAAGTTAACAAATCTGATAAACCAATAAATATATGTAAACAATTAATTAATATGTATATAAAGAGTAAGAATCTGGACACATAAATATAGTTGTTAACATCTTGCAAGTTGCAATGTAAACATATATAATTCAATATAATGTTATGAAATTTAATGGAAATATATATCATTAGACGCTATAGAATTTAAAATCACTTTTTAAATATAAATTTGAGTTTTGACCAACACCTCTTCTTTTTCTTATCGTTTAAAATTTAAAAATTTAGTTCAAATATATATCCTCTACTCCTTTTTACTCAATTACATTCACAAACACACGTTCAGAACAAAGAAGCAGTAGGAGAATTGCAGAAATATTCAAGAATGAAAATTTTTTCATAAAAAAAGAAGCAGCAGAAAAATCCATTTTAGTGAAAACAAAAAGAATATACCTTTGACAAAAAGCACTTGAAAAATCCAAGGTGAGTGTCGAACGATGGTGAGTGAAGTCGAAATCAAAGGTGTGTCATCAGTCATTGCGTTGGGTTAGGGATTTTGGGAGATTTTCGATTAGGGATTTTGGGTGAAGTCGAAATCGATGGCAGATGAACGTTGAACGATGATGGTGACCTGGTGTACGTTGAATGGTGTCACTGGTGGATGTCAGACGGTGGTGACTAGCATTAGGAATTTTGGGATATGGGAGATTTTAGCTTATGGATTTTCAATTTAGGGTTAGGGATTTTTGAGTCTGTGAGATTTGAGTGTACCGTGTGCATTATTTTTAGGCTTAAGAGGAATTAGAATTTTATGTTTTCTAATTTTTTGGTGATTCAATGGATTTGGTTTATTTTGGCAGTGGGTCGGTGTTTATGTGAGTCAGTGGATTGGGTTTATTTTGGGAGTAGGTTAGTGTTTGTGGCCTGGGTCTGGGTGGGTATTGGCCTGGTTGGTTAATATATAATATTAATTATTAAGTTCGGTTAATTAACTGATTTCGAACCGAATTAACCATTAACCAAACTTTTAACAAGTTATTAATCGATCTCCGACCGAATTCGATTGGTTAACAGACCAATTAACCAAATTAGTTTGTTTTGGTCAGTTAAATCGATTTTAACCGAAATTTACACATCCCTACACACGGGCATGTGGCTAGCCCGTGACAAACGGGAATCCTTTACTTCTAATGCACCTTATTTTTCAGTGGCACACGGCCGTGTCACTAGCCCGTATGTGACACACGGCCATGTCACTAACCCGTATGTGACACACGGCTGTGTGGCCAGATCGTGTACCACAAAATATGTCAATTAGTGCCTACTTCATGCCAAGCATAATTTTATATTCAATTGTACAATTACACCTACTCAAAACCTGCATAAACTCAATATAACACATGCTAATTTACCCATTTTAACCGCATTCAAACAATATACCAATATACCTCAAATGTCACCCAATTCAATCAACATTCATTTGAGCATGTCATGCTAATCAACTAATACATAATCCTTCCAATTTACCACAATTCATCTTTGATAAACCAACTTACTAAACTACTTCAAATGGTACTTAATTTGCAATCACATTCATATTATATATATTAATGGGATTATGCACAAATTTAATACACATTATTTTCTCTACTAACCAACTATACATCAAGCCATACACCATAACATCCAAGCATTATCATTCTTTACTCTCAAACACATACCTTGAAATGCAAGACATATATATACATTTCATACCAAATTATCAATACCAAAATCATTTGTCAATCTACCACAATTAGTATTTAATCATATCATTATATTTCATGATTTCCACTCACATATCCATGTCACTCAATTTAACCATTCATATGCTTATTTCATAACTTACCATGTTATTATAAACCTTACTTGTAAACAAATCTTATAAACACTTCAAAATCGAGCAATTCATATGGATCAAAACTATTTCAATATAAGATAAACACTTAGAGCATTCAATCCTATATACATAAACTTACCATTTGACACCATTTTAATACCATTTCCATATACCAAAACTTATACTACCAAATCACATTCAAAGCCAAACAAACCTATCAATCCAAATATGTTATATCAACCTATGGAACATTAGAAGCCAAGCACTTATCTCAAACATGGCTTACCGTAATGCCAATTTACACACACTTATGCACTTACCAAATTATCCAAAATCAGTATAATCATTAGGCCAAACCTATAATCATTCAAGACAACATAAGTACAAATCCAACCCTATATACATGCCACATAATCGAGTCTGAAACAATAAAAATACTACTAAATCAAAGGCTAGATAATGTGAGCTCCGGGTTGATCCGACCGATGCGTTTTGTGAAATGACCTATACAGAGGTAGAAAAACAAACAAGATAAGCATTATGAAAGCTTAGTAAGTCCATATGAAATTCACTTAACTTACCCCGATAAATCAACATTTAAGAAATGAAAACATAATGTAGCTAAGTAAGAGAATCTTTTGGCATCCTATTACTTTCATATACATTTCCATTAAATAATCAAATTGTTAGTTTGCTCATACATCAAGCCTTTATAAAGCAATTCACATATACATGTACAACAATTCAATATAACATAACATATGATATCCGGTTCATACTTGATTTATTAATGTATATATTTAAGTTCTTATTCATGTCACATTTAATCTTTCTATTCATTTCATATTCATTTAATTACTGTTTCTTTTTGACCAGAGAACTATAACAAATGAATTTTGGATATGCGGAATAGAGTTGCTTACGTGAGCTATGAATGAAATTGCTCACATGAGTTGTGAATTGGGACATTAACCTTTAATTGATGTTTCTCAAATGAGCTATGGAGAATCTATAACACATGTAAGATCTTAGTTATCGATAAGGTATCCAACACCGATATGAGGTACCTAATACTTTTTAGACATCAGTATAAAGTATCTACTGCTTTTTAAACCCTAATTATGTAACACCCCTTACCCGACCTGATCATCAAGTTCGGGTATTGGGTGCCACAACAATTCGAATACCTTAACACATTTCTATTATGTTTTGAATGCATACTTAGACAACTTAAACCTCTATTTTACTCACTGAAATCTACACACCCATCATAATAGTTCCAATTTCACACAACCTAATCTTAAACTTATTTGTAAGTTTACTTTATGCCTTAATATAGACTCAATTAACTCCAACCCTAAGGTGTGGCCTCTACTGGTGCCCCTCTATATACATGAATAGTTATCGCACACCACTTAACGCTGGCGAAGTCTGGCTTTGTCCCTCTTGATTTTTCTGAGTCTTTATCTAACTTGCATTCAAGTAGTAATTATATAAGTTCGGAAAAAATTAGTGAGATCTGTACAATAATTTCATGTAAGACTACATAAATCTTTAGGAAAAATGAGATTTCTGGCTCAGAATTAAACTCCCTGAATTTCATAGAAGAGTTCGTGAACTTGGTTGGCAAGGTCCATGCCTTACGCTCTCTGAGCTATTTATTTGTGGAAATAAACCCTGGTCTGGCCTTGACCATGTTCTCTCATGGGTCTAATACTTGTATCCATTACTCTGACTGGTGACGCTTGGCGTTTACTCAATTGATTGTCGTAACTACGGGTTTGTACCAGAATATGATCTCTTCCTAATCTCCTTTTTTCCTTGGAGAACTAGTACCCACAATGCAACTCCATAGTACCCACTCTTTCAGCCCGTACCTTCAAGATACTCTATTAAACATGTAGTTCCTAACATATTATCTCCTATTCAGGTATTTCTTGAAGGTTTCTACCTTTGGTAGATCAACAAGATCTTCACTTTGTTTCATGATCTTGTAAGCCTTTCGCTCTTCACTATTCTCTATCGGACTCTATTGATTATTTAGCCTTGGGCTGGCATTTTCAACCATAAAGACTCTGGTCGATTTACCCAAACTTCTGGCTACCTCTTTGTCGACTTACCAATAAAGTCTGTGTACTATTTTATCCCATTCCGTATCTACTCAAATAATATGGCATCCGCGGTTTCCCTGGCGGACTCGCTTTGATGTACGTTACGTTTACCTCCTTATTTAAAGAGTCTTTTCTTTTTTTCACCCTAACTGGGTTTAGACACTTCTTGGCTCCACTCATCATTGCCTTTGGTGAATTCTTACATTATCCCGTTAGTCCATGTTCCCCAGACGCACCAAGATCAATCAACCTTGCAACTTATCGCACCAATCACATTGTGAACTCGACTTTATACCTTGGCGTGTCTCCTGGTACACTGATCTACAGACTTAACACATGTAACCCCATGTTTTACGTCACGACAAACTTCCTCATGTTTATTGCTCCAACGAACTACCCCGTGTTTATTGTCTCGAAAAACTCTCTATGTTGCCATGACCAAGCCATGGTCTTACTTACCGAGTGTGCACGTGCGCATAAAACAAATGATTTTATAAAATAAATTTAAAGCACGGTTTTATTGCAAGCGCATAGGTCAGTTGTAATATTTGTAACGTTACAATGGAACATTGGAGTATTCCAAGGACTAAACTTAAAGGAGATGATGATTGAGTAATAAATAGTGTACACTATAGAGTCTAAACGGCTACTGATATGATTTTATAGTATGAGAATCATAACAAGAAAGTTTTGCAAGAAAATTAAATATGCTAATCTAATGACCAAATATTAAAGAGTACAAAACTAAGAGATTAATCAATAAATGATTAATGGTGGTTGGTTGATTTCAATATGATTCGTTGATCCTCGAATAAGGGACTTAAATCGCTTAAATTACTAAGTAACTTCATTTTATATCTCGATCTCAATTTAACCGACTTAGACGAAGTAATCCTATTTATTTCTTGATCTCATCGGTTAATCCGCAACTAAGTAATTGGTGCACAACAAGATTACCTTTCGGTCTCACTTGTCTAGATATTCCCTTAGGGTGTCACTTCCTAAGTTTTTATGTCTATTCGATTTAGTCCAATTTTTTACAATTTAGTCCATTGTCCAAAAAAATCAACTTACCCATATCTTCATCAACCAACCTCCTTTTTAAGTTTAGCTACTCATGTTGAAAATAAAGAAACTGAACATGGAAAGGAAAAGTAAAGAAACCATTAAAATAAAGCTTAAGAAAAATATAGAAGTTTTGGTTTTTTATGCAAGAAAACTTAAAGAACATGAAACTAAAGGCATTCAACAAGAAAATCTAAAGTAATAAACATAAAAAGAAACAAACTTTAGCTGATTTAAAGTAAAAGAAACTGAAATACATTAAACTAGAGCTAGAAATGTCTTACAACCAAGGTACAGGGATTGAAAGTGTAAATAAACCTAAGCTACAATGATAACTAACTTAACTAACACTAAGAATAAGAAGAAAATGAAAAAAAAAACTCTAAAACTAAGAAAGAAAAAGAGAAAATGAAAACCCTAGTAAAGTTGTCAAAAAAACTAAAAGAAATCCTAGAGAAACTAAAGCTAAAACTACACTAGTGTGTGTCTCTTTCCTCATCAGCCAAAATTGGATTTTTTAAGCTGAATGTTGATGCATTTTTGTTGCCAAAATTTCCCTTACACAAGCCTTTAGTGATTGGTGGTTCGGGTGGACAAAGACTACCATTTTTTTTCCAATTTTGTCCCCCTCACAATTTCGATCTCGCGATACCCAGAAAAGGATATCGCGATACCTCAAGCAATTTTGACCTTTGGGGCCTTCTTTGAAGGGTGGATATCGTGATACCACTGAAAGGTGGTCTCCAATCTTTCATAGTATTGGAGGTATCGAGATTCCAAGGTATGGATATCATGATACCTTTTCCTTTGGTTCCATTTTCGCTCATTTTCAACCTCCAACACGTCCTTACACCACTCAACCACATGGTAGGCCCCCTAATGACACCATTGGCCAAATTGGGTCACAAAATGAGTAAAAATGAGACATTTTCACTTATTAACTAAAAATCTAAGAATTACGAAAAACTATGAAAAAGATGCTACTTTGCTAGAGAATAAGCTCCTTAGGTATACCGGGAAAGCCTAATTTGCCATATCAAATTATGGTAGATCACTTACACATTATTCCCCATGTTTAATGTCCTAGCGGACCTCATTGGTTGCTATAGTTGAGCTATGGTCTTACACCTTAAACCTCTTTGAGGTGTCGCCCGGAAGGACCTTACCGTTGTCGCGGTGTTGCTCTATGGAACTTAATAATCGTCATCACAGTGTTGGTCTAGTGAGCCAGTCAATACCATTCCGTTTCATATTTAACCTTGATGCTCGAACACTACAATGTCTCCTCTACAAGGCTCGGAGCTTCGCACATCACGGTTTGTACTTAGCAACACCAGATTGCGAAATATAACATAAATTTCATTCCCCTATCCATCTGCCCATTCCGCCATTTCACCATTTCTAACCTTGATGCTCGAACAGCACCGTGTCCCCTTCATAAGGCCCGAAGCTTCGTACATGACAGTTTTCACTCAACAACATCGAATTGCGGTAACAGAAACTCCCTTCCCCAAACTTAACTTTGTCTAATCCGTCAACAATCTCCCTTCCGCACTCCATCGTTAAAAACATACAATATATGCAATTTATTAACATACTTTCACGGGTTATGCTACATTTTAGACACATAATCATAACTCTTTCATGCATATTGAACTACATTAGTGAATACACATATACTTCTACAATTTTATACATGCTTAGCATTCAAAACCAGCAAAGATAATACATCATCACACGACTCAACACAAGTTCAGGCCATCCACACAACATCCTAGGAATGTAGTACAGAAATTCACCTGAATTTCTCTTATTCCCATCAGCTTAGCTTGTCCAATCGCCAGAGTCTCCTTCGTACTGGTAGCTAAGCATGAAAACCACTTATCAGATAAACTAAAGATGGTAAGTCCTTAAAAATCCAAAATCATTAATTATACAAATTTTTTTAAGAATCAATACTCTACTTCTTCCTTCAATCCACAAGTACAGAAAGGTAAAGAAACTTACTAGTTCCTAAATTTCTCTACTTCCAGACTTCAAATCACATGACAGCCACAACATACAAAGCTTTCGTCAACTACATCATCCTCTTCTTTAGAGTGGCTGAAGAAGATAAAGCTATAGAGGGAGAAAGTTTTGGTAAACATGATTGAAAACAATTTTGTTTCCACATACACCTATATATATACTCCCAAAGCACGGTCTCCACAGACCAAAACAACCACTCATTCTTAATCATTCTATCCCTTATTATGGAACCAACCGATTCCATCCTAACCAAACCAAAATTTTAATCCAACTAATCACAATTAAGCTATTAAAATTTTTGATTTCCCTAGTGGAGCCTAACAATTCACAAATCCTTTCAATTTAATCCTACCTTTCCTTAATTTTGGGTCAATAAAGATAACCGGGTGTTACAACTCCCCCGCCCTTAAAGAAAATTTTGTCCTCGAAATTTACTCTCTTACCTAAATTTTCGAGGCAAACTCCAAACTAGTTTCTCTTGTCTCAAATAATTGTCTACATACCTAGAGGCAGGCACCTCTACTATCTCTAATTTTCACAATATTGTCCTAACACTTATAAATTCATCCTGAACTTATTCCAGTCAAACGATGGCTCTTATCCTAACTCTAAATAGGGTAGTTCACTATGTAAAGACTATTTCGTAATCATTCAGGCAGATTTTTACTTGCACCATCGGCTAGGCGTTTGCTCAGTACAAGGCCAACGGGAGATTCTTAGATTAACATACATCATCTGAAAGCATTCCCACTTTTCTGGTTACTGAAGGGTTTAAAAAAAACCTTCCTGGTAGCTAACATGTGTCAAACACTGGTTGGGAGACTTGAATCATTTTTGGAAATTTTAAATTTAACTTCTCACGGATGTTTGGCCATTTAAGATCGAGATATATAGAGAAAAGGAATTCCTTTCACTGGATTTATGGTTTCTCTTCAAAATTTCCCTATCATTTTTGTTCTTTCTTCCCTTCCTCCTCTTCCTCTCTCACAGTTTTCTCTCTCTCGAGCTTACCACTCTAAGGTATTACCCACCTTCCGAGTGTATCTTTCTTAATCCTTTTCATCTTCCACAACCTACTACAACCACGTCATACCCCGAATCAAGCCATCATGAGAGGGAAAAGAAGTGACTACAATGATTAGAATCAAAGGGATTAGGGTGGCATTAGGCCCTTTTCAGCACGCGTGCATGGGTCATCTAACCATAGTGACATAACAACCATTGAATCATCGTTTTCCAAATGTACAGTTACTAGCAAAAATATGTTCAAGCATTTATCATCTAGAGGAATCAAATTATCCAATTTTATCTACGATTTTGAAATCATAGAAGGAGATTGCCAGTTGAGTGACTCCTGCGATTGGTTTATCCTCCTGTTATACCTATTGGAGGAAGACTTCCATATTTCTTTACATCATTTCTTTTATATGGTGTTGAATATCTATGGGGTTGCACCCGGGCAGCTTATTGATCCTTTCTAGTAGACTCCGACAACTTACTTCATTTATTATAGTAAACACTATGAGCCTTTATTCTTTGGCGTATTTAACATTTTTTACCAATGGTCATTACCCAAAGGATCTCAACTGGAACGGTCTACTTTTGTACTCACAAGGGCCACGACTCTATAATTCAAAGTTCCATTTCAATTTTCCACTCAAACCGCCACAAGTTCATATGAGTGAGAAAGAAGTTTGATGGCAACTTTGGCTTTCCTACGAAGTGGTCTATCCTTCATGAGTATGTTAGTCTTCAATGACAACCAATTGTCTCTGGCCTCTTTATGTCACAGTATGACAACTTAAGGCTGGGGAGTCCTTTGAAGCCGAACAAACTCTTAAAAGAAAGGAACACTTTTCATTACTGTTTAAAAAAGTAAAGCCCTAATGGCTTTAGATTGGTGGACTTAGCATTGTGAGCGGACCCCAAAAAGTGAAGCCTGCTAGTGAAGCAATACCTTATGGGGCTTTTGACGAGTTGGTCTAGTCCTTAGTAAGGAGATGAAGGGAGCCTTCCACCCACTAAAGTATACCTCTTTTACCCTTATCTCCATCAACACTTAAACTTAAGGGTGTCATTTCTCACCAGACCCTTACTAATCTTGCTGCTGACTCCTAATAATTCATTGTAGGTTCTTCTGCTCCCCTTAACTTTTTCCAACATCCTCTGCACATGGATGTGGAGGCACTTATGGAAAGTGCGCAAGAAGCTGCAACGACATCTAACATTCGGGCTTAGGAGGTAAGAGGCAAAGGCTAGAAGGAGAGTCCCCAATGTCGTGGAAAAGAGCGAAGCTGGTTTGGTCTGCCACAGACCTGGTAAAACACTCTGGATCCTAGAAAGAAATCCATCAACTCTCCCCCAGCCATCTTTATTCCTCCAACCAAGTTAGATTATAATGCAGCCCCCTCCCCACACCCATCGTTGTCTCTACTCGAGGCTCAAGTTTGGGTTACTACCAGTTCCACCTCGCACACCTCCCCGACTGGCACTACAGATTATACCATTTCTTCTAGCAAGGTACAAACCTATTTTCCCATGCAGAAGGCACACATCGGTAAAGATCAGTATTTTCCCCACTCTAAATTTAGTAAAAATAAGATAGGGACTTGCCCCCTAAGCTGAAGGAATTTGCCTACCCATCTTCTTCCTCCAAGACTATTCACAAACCCACCTTCGCTGAGTTGGCGGGTTCTTTCTCTTTAATGGTTGTAGAGTGGAACTTTTGAGTTGGGCTCTCCATCAGGCCTGTAGAAAGGTTGAGTCTAGTTAGGCTATTCTGCGATAATCATTCTTTCGGGAAAACAATCACTCGTCCAAACTTCTCCAATCTTATGATGCCCTTCTTCTCTAAAATCATGAACTTGCTTAATTCATCTCTGCACAGGAAGCTAAATACCAAGCATCGATGGCTCAAAAAAATAGTTATAAGAAAAGGTTTGCCGTTTGGAGACCTTAGAGAAATAAAAAAATTACCGATAAAGAGTAAATACAAAAAGAGAGTAACGAGGTCTTAGAAAATTTTATGGCGAATACTAACAAAGGTATTGAGCCACATTTTCCAGTTTGAAGGTTTAGCTTGATACTGCCTTTGCAAGTAGCTTTGGGTCCCTTCGATCTACGCTACATGAACTTCAAATGCTTACGATCTCTCGTCAAGACCGACCTTGGCTTCGACATCCTATATCCCGAGGGCGTTGTATGGAGGAAATTCCAAAAGAAGTGGAAGGAGTTCAACGAACTCTTTTATGACCATGATTCAGACACGTCCAACTTGGATTCTTCAGATGGTACTACCTTAGAGGATGGAACCCCTGATGATGCCACCACCTCCTCTGCCCAAAGGGAAGCTAGTGTTGAGAGGGATGGAAATATAGAGGAAACGATTGATCTGCCAATTGGGGATAAAGCTTAATCATTTATTGTACTTGTACTGATCTTCTAAAATAATGGAAACTCCCATCTTGTCTTTCCTTATCCCTTTATTTCTACCGTACTTACCTTTCCTTATGTGACACTTATCACCAATCTTACAATGATCCGCCAACCTGCATCATAGAGACAATATACCAGTCATACCATCCATACCTCCATCATCCCTCTTTGTATTTCATACACATAAGTGTTCCTCGCAAGGCCGAGTATTTACCAGTCACATTTTGCACCAAAGTGCCATACCGGAGGCAAAACATAATTTCCTGTATCTTCTTTTCATCATCATAGTATCAACCTTCTAATACCTCCATACACCATTCCATATACGAAGCTTGTGCACCAAGGAAGGAGTATTTATACCAATGTACATGCAAGACTTCTGTCTATGATTTACTGATTTTAAAAGTACATGCATTAACTCCTTACCATGTCGCTTTAACATACATACCAAAACCAAGGGTTAAGGTAACTTACTTGGATATACAGTAGGAAAGTTCAAACATATTAATACAAACAATAGACTCATAGTACAAAGGAACTCACCAGAAAATGTCACACATAGATTTCTACTAACGGTTCTTTTCCCTTAGCATTGGGTCCTTCTCTTGTACCTTTAGCTAAAAAAAGCAATCAAATAACTCTTTAAATATAAGAACAATCGAAACTTAATGAAATAACACAAATCGGTAAACATGCAAACAGTTTTCGGATAGAAGCTTTCTTCCTATATGATATTCAAATGGAAACCCTAATAAACACCTCTTACAACACCTCTTTTCTATTTGGTACACTTAAATAAAGATTTAAGAATTTACCAACAGACAACTTAAAGAAAAAAAACTTCTACAAGCTTAACAAGCAGCTCCTCCGAAAACGATGAAGAACACCTTTGGATTTTTCTTCGATGATAACAAAGGCAAGCAGAGAAGATGGAAATGAAAATATTCTCTCCACTACCTAGTTGTCCTATTTATAGCTAACTCTAACCCAAATCCTACTCAGGGTTAACCTCTAATTAGTAACCATGGACAGACGCTTCCACTAATTAATCACATTCTACAAGGCTCTCCAAGTGTCTTGGTTATTGACACGTTACCTCCACTAGGATGCCAGATGACTTAAACATGTCCCACTAACCTCTATTTCTAATACACAATTACATCTACAGTAACACAAAACATGGGTGTTGAACTTATTATTGGAAGAGTGCGCTAAATAAGGATCTTACCAAAACAAGGAACTCGCCAACTGCGAAATAAGAATCTACGAACTTGGCAAAGCTCAGCAAAATACCTCACCAGTAAATTTCACCATGGTAACCAATCTAAGTCTCACAACTTAGGCAGTCTCACCAGCATAATCTTCCAAACAATACCAGTTCATCAAATGAGGGAGTGACATACTGAATTAGAGACTGGATAGTGTAAGCTCTGGGTTGATTCGACCGGCGTATTCTATGAAATGACCTATACAGAGGCAGAAAAATAAATAAGATAAGCATTACGAATGCTTAGTAAGTCCATATTAAATTCACTTAACTTACCCCAATAAATCAACATTTAAGCAATGAAAACATAATATAGCTAAGTACAAGAATCTTTTGGCATCCTGTTACTTTCATATACATTTCTATGAAATAATCAAATTGTCAGTTTTCTCATACATCAAGCCCTTATAAAGCAATTCACATATACATGTACAACAATTCAATATAGCATAACATATGATATCCAATTCGTACTTGATTTATTAACGTATATACTTAAGTTTTTATTCATCTCACATTTAATCTTTCTATTCATTTCGTATTCATTTAATTGCTTTCTTTTTGCCCAAAGAACTATAGCAAAGGAATTTCGGATACGCGTAATAGAGTTGCTCACGTGAGTGGTGAATGAAATTGCTTACACGAGCTGTGAATTAGAATATTAACCTTTACTCGATACTACTCACACGAGTTGTGGAGAATCCACAACACATGCAGGATTTCAAGCATCAGTAAGGTATCCAACACCAGTATGAGGTACCTTGTAATGCCCATAACCCGTACCCGTCGCCAGATTAGGGTTACGAAGTATTCTCGTACAATTCAAATTAATCAATAACAGAGAGTATTAAGTTTAATAAATTTAATTAACAAATTCACAAATAATCAAACTTGAGTAAAACATACATTTATGGGCCTAAAAACGAGCCTATGGGGTCTTTAAAATGATTTAGGAACAATTAGGGACCAATTTGAAGCAAATCATAAAGTTTAAAGAAAAATTAAAAATTTTCAAAACAAGGGTCACACGGCCGTGTGTCCAGGCCATGGGACTAAGCTCAGACCGTGTGGCTATCCCATACACTCATTTGCCCATCTGTGTGTCCACCCGTGTAACTCACTGACTTGGGTCACACGGCCGTATTGCAAGTCGTGTGCTAGCCCGTATAAACCTTGTACCTAACATGCTCGGGGCACACGCTCGTGCGGGTTGCCTGTGTGTGACACATAGCCGAGTGACAGCCCGTGTCTCAGCCGTATGTGCCCCAAAATAACCCAAAACATGCTTATTTTTCACCCAAATGCTTAGATACCTATCCCAACTTATAGCACATGATCACAAGACCCTAAAATATATACCTATCCCAACTTATAGCACATGATCACAGGACCCTAAAACCCATTCAAGGACAACCAAAAAATGCCAAATCAAACAACCAAAGACCTAACCAATGAGTCATCAAATGACACCACAACACAATCACTTAACATTCTTTTGCCTTAGTTAAACTTTCAAATCATGATCACTTAGTCTCAACTAGCATATATTATGTTACAAGACTTACCGTTTGGCTTATACAACCATATCACTTGTGCCTAGGTTGATACCATACATGTATGCATCAAAAGGTTATAAAACACAACCAAAAGCATAAGCAAATTAAGTTATACAACACAAGTTATTATGCATCACTACATACAACTTGAAACCTCATATTACATGTCATATAAGCCAAGTTGTATTTCAAAATCTACCAAGAGGATCCTCGGATAGTGTGATTCTTCGAGTTGATCCGATCTCCCAACTTCCACAAAACGTATCTACAAGAAATAAAATAAACAACACGAGTAAGCTTTCATAAAGCTTAGTAAGTTCTTTGTTTATATGATAAAGCTCACCAAATTAAACATAATAATTCAAATAACAAGATTAATGAACAAAGTTCTTGTCACAATATTATTAACAGAGTTCCTGTCAATCACAACTCACAATAGGTGAGTAATGCTTAAACAATAGTACAATCAATTTCTCCATATTTCAATAACATTTAACGATTGATAATTAACCCTCGATGAACGATATATGGATACGAGTACACGGTTAACCATCTTGAACACACTAGGCGCTCATACGAGCCAGACCAACATAATAACACACCTCGACACTAAGTGCCTAGCCCGTAGGCTAACATCTGCCCCCGTAACACAAGAGAAAACACTGTAATATAACACGATAGTCTGCAAAAAATACAGAACCTCGATATATTCAATGAATCATCAAACCTCATACCAATCCCATACCGCGTGCAAAATAACCTATTGACATGTCAATTGTACTCTATCCTACGGTCATCAGCTCAGGAGATATCAACAGTAATCACTGTTTTATCAAATCATTATTTCAGTTCTCATTTACATGATATCAATACATTAATCAACAACCAACAAATAATTTTCATTTAATATATATTTAAAACGTATTAGAATTAACCAAACAAACTTACCAAACTAAATTACAGCAACGATAAAGTACAAGGACTATTCTGCAATTTTCTCTTTTCCTCAATTTTCCACTCGTTCCTTATCTAAAATAATAATTTCATTCAATTAACTAATTCCAACAGCAAAATCAACTCATTTTGCAATTAAGTTTTTGAATTTTTACAAATTTACCCCTGACATTTCACTTTTATGCAATTCAGTCCTTAGGCCCCAAATCATATAGGACCTCATTATAGCCTATACTTGTTATTTCACAACAAATCCGTGTACCTTTACTAATTTCACATTTTAGTCCTTAAACATTAAATTTACTAAAACTTACTTTACAAAATAGTATTATTTAACAACCAAGCTCAATAATCTATCATTAAACTTCAAAAACACACTAAACTTATCAATGAAATAATCCAAAATGTTTAAAAGTTTTACAAATTAGTCCCCAGGTTAGCTAGATCAAGCTAATACGAGCTTAAAAACATAAAAATCACTAAAAACGGACGATGTTCACTTATCCAACCAAAGACTCAAGTTTGGCAGAATGGTTTCTCCAATTTCTTCTAGGGCTTTCATTTTCTAATGCATGAAAGAAGAAGATGATACTAAATTTCTATTATGTTTTAATTTAAACCATTTATTTACTAAATTTACAAATTTGCCCTTTTATAATCACATACATCTTTAGCAATTATAAGTCCAAAATCATCCACCAATGTTAAGGATGGTTTAATTACCATTTCAGTCCCTTTGATTTTCCCTGTTAACAAATATAAACCATCTTTTTGACCTTTACGATTTAGTCTTTTTTAATTAATTAGGATCTAATTACATTTAATCACAATCTAGAGAATTCCACATAATTTTTTTACCATTTGGCCATTTAATGAGGGTCCAATTACACAATTAGTCCTTCAATTATTTTTAATTATTAATTAATTAAACTTTATTTCAATTTAACCTTAGAGTATTAGGACCTAATGAATAAATAACCCAAAAGTTATTGGAATGATTGACATCCACCACTGCTTGGACTTTTTTACCATGGTTTAATCACCATTTTGGTCCTTTTAGTATTTTAAATCTATAGTAATTAAATTTTACCTCTTTTGTCCTTTTACCTTAATTAACTATCTAAACATTAAAATTTCTAAACCAAACCTTCATATACCAAAATAATTACTTTGTAAATATTTGATAATAATATTCACGAGCTCGATTTACAAAAATGAGGTCTTGATACCTCTTTTTTAGAAAACAATTTAATTTCAGAACAACCACTTATACTAACCCTTAATTTAATTAATTAAAATTCATCAAATCAAATTGCAATATAAAAATTATTACTGACTCATATAATTTGAATACTAATTATATGAACTTACTAGTCAGATTTGTGGTCCCGAAACCACTGTTTCCAACAACACTAGAAAACCGGATGTTATATACCTGATACTTTTTAGACACCGGTACAAAGTACCTGCTGCTTTTTAGACCCTAATGACATGTCATTTATATCCTAGTCATTCACTAAGTTCACACATGCCTCTATTTCACATTCATTCCATTTTCAATCTTTGTAACTGTATACTCACTTTTTGTATTTCCGATAACAATTCACATACATTCATGGTGAGTAATCATCATGTAAACATCATTCAATCATATCACAACTTCAATCAGTCAATAATACACATCTATTCACTATTATCATTTATATTTCTTATTGTACAATTTAGTCCATTTGATGCCAACTGTAACAACCCGATTTTGACCCTAATCAGAATAGTGGTTTCGGGACCACAAATCTGAATCAGAAAAAAA
>CM025150.1:14778110-14804975 GCA_013467495.1 Gossypium gossypioides
ATTGAATAAGAAACTATTTGATAACTAGGCTAACGGTAAACACTCAATTAAAATGTTTTTAAACTTAGGATCATTTGGTGGAATTAACTTATATATGTAATTGCAAAGTAGATGCTAAACCCAATATTTAAAAAATCGGACAAATGATCAAATCGGTTGGGCCACCTTTTCGAATAACAATTAAAAAATTCATAAACTTAGGATAATGTTTACAAAATTCAATTCAACAAATTTTTTTGTTTCGGTTTCTAAGTTTTTACTAGTTCATAAACAATCTGATATATATTCGATTTTATGTCATTAGTCGGATCACTAATTTCTAATTTAATCAGTCAATTTGATTCGATTGAGATAACACTAATCAAATCAATAATTTTTGTTAAGAAGTAACTCATGGATTGGATTAGCTGAAACTCTATATACAATATACTTGGGGTTATTAGTTAAAATTTTCCTCCTCTTTCTTAACACATGGGAAAGGAGCATATATGCAGATGTGCATGTGTCGCTTTCATTGCAAGGAATTGTGAAGTTACATTAAGAGATTGACTTTATGACATTGAGAATATCTTTGTAGGGAAAGGACCTAACAAACCAGTAGCGCATTTGCAACAATAAAGCTACCATGTTTGTCTCTCAGATTTTTCATATATTTGTGTTCCAATCTATCTGTTATTGTTTTTAAATGTAGTTAGAATCACTCGACCCTTTAATTAGTGACAATATATATATATATATATATAATATTAATATTCTCCTTTTCTCACATCGCTATCACAACTGATTGAAGCTTCAATTCCACTCTGCGCTGCTTGTATTTAGTAGCTCTATTAACTACAACACTATTATGCTTTGTTTCTTTTTAGTCGTTTCCCATTTGGTTTTCATATTTTTCAAACATCAAGAGGTTGGGTCCATTTCAGGTTGTGAGAATTTAGGTTACATCATTTTCGATTTTAAAAATTTTCTATTATTTTATACTTGAATCTTTTCAGTTAGAGTTATTTTAGATTCATATCAATTTTGATTTGAGTCTATTTCGATTTCATGTTATTAATTGAGTTTATCAATTAGGGGTTTTAAGTTGAGAGATTTTGAGTTCAAGTCATTTGAGGTTTTCCATTTAGGTTTTTCACTAAAACTGGAATCATTTCAAACGACTTGTTTAGGTGATTCTGGGTTTTAATCATTCCAAATTTAAGCTATTTTGAATTTAAATCATTTCTAACTTGTGTCAGTTTTTGGGTTTAGATTGAGTGAATTAAAATGGTTGGTCTTTTATGATCACCTTAAGTTGAACCTTTCTCCATGTCATTTTTCTAGGGTCAACTAAATTTGTAGTTACTCAACTATTGGTTAGTTTTTTTTGGTCACGCAATTATGAAATGTTACACAATGGTCATCAAACTATTCGATTTTTTTCTTTTTTGGTCACCAATCATTAATGGTTGATGGGAAGGTGACGTGATAACTTTTAAAATTAGCATAATAACAACTTTAACGTCAACATTTATACATTGTATCAATTTAGTCTTAATTCTAAAAATTTAACCTTCAACATTTACACATTGTGTAATTTTGTCCCTTTTTTTTCACCTAAAAAGCTAAAAAAAAAAACGAATCTATTAACTAAATTTGATTAGAAATATACCAAAACTGGAAACACTCAATAATCCAAGATAATAATTTTCATATTTTCTCATTCTTTTAAAATTAACCCTCAATGTCACAGATAAAAGTAGAATTGCAAAACAAAATAGACCAAATTACGCAATGTGTAAATGTTGAGGGTTAATTTTTTTGGAATCAATACTAAGTTGATACAATGTATAAATGTTGAGGACTAAAGCTACTATTATGCCAATTTTAAAAGCCGTCAAGTTATCTTTCCATTAATAATTTATCAGTTGGTGACCAAAAAAGAAATTTATTAATAGTTGAATGACTATTAATATAGTTTAACTTTTTTTATGAATGCCTATTTGTAAGTTTTAATTTGATTTTGTAGATGACGTGAAGGAAAAAGCAAGGTGAACGATTTCTTTTAGTAGTGACCATAGATGACATGAAGAGAAAGATCATAAAATAATTTGTGGACACTCAACGACCCAAAATTTGATATTTGCATTAACATAGTTTTTTTTTTNNNGTTTGTGGTGGAATCAAGGCGTCCTCCATGCTTGTTTAACAATTCATGAAGACTAATCCTTTTGGGGTTCGTGACTGCTCCTCCAAACAATCTCATCTTTAAAATTTGAACCTGAATTCTCTTTAAGAATGTAATATAATTTATCACTAACCCAACACTTATTGGTATTAACGAGTATATTGATCCACCAAATCGAAAATTCATTTTAGAAACTTAAATATTTATTTGGTAGGAAAAGCTACGAGGAGATAGATAAAAAAAATGACATACATACAATACAATACAATCTATAAAGAGATGGTAATGGTTGAGAAGAAGAATAAGATACATTGACAAAACTAAACTATACATGCTTCTGCCAATTTTTCCGTACACATGTCATTTATAAAAGGATAATAATCATTCAGGGCAAATGTTGTTGCAAACACTCTTTTAGATTTGGGAAAGTTTGGGTTTTGAAACAATCAGTCGATACCATTTGCGAAACAATATTTCTTAGTATGTACACATACATGCAAGGATACTTACGTGCATACAGAGTAACATTATAGTCATTGTAAAACTGAACTTTATGGTAGAAATAACCTTAGTTAGAAAGTTTTTACCCCCATAATGTAACAATTTGGATAATAAAAAGGGTTAATTACATCATATGTCCCTACCCTATGCTTCAGAATTTAAATTGGTTCTAAAATTTGAAAATGTTTTAATTTAGCCATCATAGTATCAATGTTGTTTCAGTTAAATCTTTTTGTTAAATGTTGCTTATGCATTAATAGTTTGAACCGAAAAGAAACATAAATTATATTATTAGTAAAATTTAGGAAGGCTATTTTTTCTTCAAATCCTAACTATCCATGCCATAGGCACATTATATTTTTAATATATTCCACATCAAATCCAAACAAGTATTTAGCATCTAAAATGCCAGCATGACTTGATTGATATGATATCGATATCTTGATGATTCAATTAAAATGTTTTGAAGTTGGAAAAGTTGACATGATCAAATAAACCATATAAGAAAATATAGCTTTAATTACTTACCTTATATCAATAAGAGTAAATTTACCATTGAATTACCCTATTCTTAACAACCAACCATTGATTATATGAACCTAGTCTACCATTTCAAAGATGGATGCAAAGATAATGCATCAATAGTTTCAATGTGATAAAGCATGCAACATATGTAAGGAGATTGAAATAGGTAGGAAGCAAAATTGATGATCTCATCGCAATTATGGGAATACAATTTCTTAGAGGTGTACAACCTAGTTGTGATGAATCTGATGAAGGCAAAGGTTGCTCTATCCCAGCCTTTGTTGCTTCATCCCAATTACCATTTTCTTCAAGGGAACGGATCAATCTTGTTGCTTGAAGGCCATCTGAGACTGGAATGCATACCCCCTTTATTGCTCTATCCCAGCCTTTGTTGCTTCATCCCAATTACTACGGCTTTGAACCGGATGGACAACATCAGCACCGTTGTTCACAACATGTAACACCTTATACCCGACTTGGTCGCCAAGCCCAAATACGGGATGCCACACCACCGTCTCGTCTCATGTACATCAAATAGGGGGCTAGCTCCGAGCAAATCGATCTTCTTTTGTTAACCTTATAAGTTTTAAGTCATCAAATTAGTTAATAAACATTATTACATACAAGTCATTTGTTAATCGGTCTTACATACAGTTAAAAACATGCATAAGGGATATTTAGCAAAATTTCATAAAACTGCTCATAGGTATCGATACTGTCATTAAGGTATCGATATTTTCTTTGAGTGGTATCGATACCACTTGGAAAAATGGTACCAAAGTAGCTTACTATTTTCTGGCCAAAAAATCCCAATTATCGAAAATTATCGGTACATGCTATAAATTATCGATACTTTAGTCTTGAGTATCGATACTCGAGATAAGGTATCGATACCAAATCCCTATTTTGTTTTCCTGTGCGTTTTAATTCACAGAGGTATCAATTTTCAAAGCCAACTATCAATACCTCTGCTACTGAAGCTAAAAATGCATCATAGAAAAGCAAATAATTCATCTCAAATAGTTTCTAAGCAACATGCATCAAGTACTTTGTTTATTTCATCATGCTAAGGCTAAATTTATCAGTCCAAAGTGTCCAATCATCCAAGCAAGAATTGTTATGCCAACATCAATGTTTAAAAGTTCTAACATAAAGATAACATGAAATTCTTATAAATCAAATCACAATGTTTAAAGATCAATAACCCAAAATGGTTCTACCACATTGCCTATTTCCCCAATACGAATATAAATAATAGAGAACCTACGATAAATAACCAGTCTTCCTTGGATCACTCCCTCGGAAACCACACCCCCACACCATGACATCACTGATCTGCATATGTTGAAATAAGCGGGTGAGCTACAACAAGCTCAGTTGAATGCAACGATTTTCTACAACGCAAAAATAACATCTTGCAACACAACCAATCATTTACTCACAAGTACCTTAATCTTAAGTCTAACATCATATAGTATTACGTTATGCATCATCTAATAGTTCATTCTCACAATGCATACATACTAATTCAAGCATAGAACATATTTCACATGATTACATAAAATATGATAAATTGACACTTGAGTTATGAAACATATAGTGACCTCTAGCATCACACATCGGATATGCGGATCTCCTTTACACTACATAGATTCATATAGTCAAACATGTCACAAAAAATGAAGCATAAAGCTAACACTTTCATTATTTCCCCTCACATGTCCCGTTGAATGGAGCTTAGCTCACATTCCTTTATCCCTCCAAACATGTCCTAGGGCCTCAACGCCCAAAACCACTATACTTATAAGTGAGTATTTACAATCCTATGGCATGCTAACTATATCCAATGGTTCCAAAATCACAAGGCCAAAATATTCGAAAACAACACATATTACTTATCGATTATCCATGCACTATCACTGTCGAATAGCATATTTTGCAAAACACTATCATAGTCATATAACATATAAATTTCATGTATATAATTGTACTTCACACCATAGTCACTATGTCTACATACCACATTTCATGCACAATACATAACCACAAAATCACAATATCATTATGGATTCAAGGAAACATACACTTGGAACTTAGAGTAGGAGTTTAGGCTACATATAGATTCCCAAATAACACATGACTCGTGTTTACGAGTAGCAATTCCATACACTCACCATTTTATGCTTTTGTCGAAAAGTCGAAAGCTCAACTAACGCTTCTCTAGCTCGTAGCAAGCTCTAATGAATCTGAAGCTTTACACACATAAATCATACAATAACCACAGTGAAATAACAACCAAGAATTCACTCAAATCAACTAACACACAAGCTTTAAGCTAATTTCCCATGTAACTTAAGCTATTAGCATAACAAACTTTAGATACTAATATATCGATCTATACTCAACCTTTTTCCCTAAAATTAGTTCCATTCGTCTAATTATTCATCTACGCCTAATTCACAACCTTCAAACTAGACAAATCTACTCAATTCATGGTATCGACATTTTTTGACATTTTTTGGGCAATTTTCACAAAATTCATTTAAACATGAAAAATCCATAAAGAAACTTCAAGATAAGTTTAAAAAACTTCTAATCATGCTAAAAAAAGTTGAAAACCATTTTGAAACCAAGTTTTGACTCAAAATCTCGAAACCACCATTAATTGTTTAATTTTTGGCTTTTATTTAAAACATTCGATTTGAGGGCTAATAATTCAAGTTTAGTGTCTAAATAACATTAAAAACCAATTGGTACATGAATAATTACCTTTATTGAAAGAATGAATGAGTTTTGACGTAAATCTGAAAAACCCATATTTAGAAAAGATGATGAAATCTATGGAGTTTTGGGTCTTTTTAGTAGGGATTTATAATGGTAAACGACTTAGGAATGACAGAAAATAAATGTATTGTGGTTTGGAAATAAAAAACAAATAGAATAGTGAGGAAAAAGCAAGGGGCAACAAGCATAATGAAGGGGAAAAGGGACTGATGTGAAAACATGTTGATGGGGAAGAAATATGTTCAATTTTATAAACTAGTTAAATTGCGACATAAATGCTCACTATTTTGACTTTGTTATGAATCAGTCCTTTCTCTAAAATTAGGGGTTTCTAGAACACTTTTTCAAAAATTGATTTAACAGTTAAGATGCCATAGTCGAAAACATTATCGAGTACCAACCTTACGAAATTTTGAGCTCATATAGGGCAAAATTCCTAAAATAGCCCTAAAAATCCTAAGCCCTATTTTGGGGTGTTACACAACATCTTTTGCGTGGCCTAATTGCTTCATCATCGACTATGCTGCCATCACATTAATCTTACTATCTTTCTTAAATAGGATATTAATCTTTGATGTAATATTTTTTGATACATGGCGATTGTTGTTTAATATGGACTTGACAACAATGTTAAATATTTTCTCCTACATCTTAGGAAAGCATTGGGGCTCACTTATACTCATTTACACTTCCACCACTAGGCTTGTCTCTGAGCGACTTGATGCATCTGCGGTAGAAATCTTATTCTTAGCCTTTGCATCATTTCGATAATGTGTCTCTAAAAATTGAATTGCTATTATCTAGTTTTGAACTGTGAGTAAATGAACTTCTAGGCTCAGATGATATATGTAGATCTTCAACCCCAAAACAAGCATTCTGAATTGAATCTATCTCTTTTGCTTGACCATTATTCATGGGAAATGAATTACAATTCTCTGAGAACCCATTAAGTTTATGTATCTTTCTGTAGCTAATATTATATGGTATTAATTTTGTGTTTTAATATATCCATTAGATGAAAAGAGAGAACCAAAGTGCATGGTTGGAATTGGAAAAAGCTAGCAATTCCATAGCATCGTGATCGTCTATATTTGAGAGGTCATCTGAGTCATCAAAATGATAACATGATGTAGAAACCTTGTAAGGTAGGATAAACGTAAATGTAGAACCACAATGTACTTTACTAGACACGGTAAGACGACGAACCATTAGCTCAATTTGTTCCAAATACATAGAATGGTACTAGCAATAGTATGATCTATATATATTAACAACTTAAATTTCTCAAGTAGAAAGGAAGCACACATAAAATATATAGCATCATAACTTCCAAACTTTTTAATGATCTACAATTAACTATCATTGGTTGTGATGTGATAAAATGTCTCTTCATTATGTCACTATTACCTGACCTGCCAGACTAGTTCATTAAGTAAAAAGAGGGGGAAGGAAACTTAGCTACAAGTATACACTTTATAATAGATCGATTCTTCTTTGGTAGTACCAACTGTGGAATGAAAATTCCATACAAAAAGAAATATATATATTTTTAGGAAAGAAAGATTACACTAATTGTTTGCATATTACGAGGCCTAGTCCTGTCCTGCAGATCACCTCCCTCTCGATCGACGAGAAAGAGATATGAATCAATATTGGGATTAAAATGAATATAAGTATTGCGGCTTTACTATAAGTGTGATAGGTCAGTGGTAATATTTGTAGCGTTACAATAGAACACTAGAGTATTCCAAGGATCAAACCCAAGAGAATCAGGGATTGAATAATTTCTAAATGACATGCATGCAAAATAAAGAGTCTAACCAACTAATCACAGAAATTATATTACGAAAAATCATTAAGTCAAGATAAATTAAACTAATCTACGATCTAACAAACAAAGACTAAATTGTAAAATGTGTAAAGTTATGAAATTAACAATTAAGTAACAAACGATAGTTGGTTGATCTTGATGTAGTTCACTAATATTCAAATTAGGGATCCAAATTGCTTAAACTCCCAAAATGACTCCATATTACATCTCGGTCTCAATTTTACTAGGTTAGACAAATTAATCTGGATTATCTCTTGATCTCACTAGTTAACCTGGGACTAATGAACTGGTGCCCAACAAGATCTCCTCTCGGTCTCACTTGCCTAGATATTCCTTTAAGGTCGTCAATCCAAAGTTTTTAGGTACATTCAAATTAGTTCAATTTATTACGATTTAGTCCATCATCCAAAAATCAGCTCACCGCATCTCCATCAACCAACAACCTTAAAAGGTTTAGGTACTCATACTAAAAATAAAGCTAATGAACATGATAATGAAAAGCATGGAAGCCATTGAAGAAAAACTTAAGAAAAAGGTGAAAGTTGAGATTTTTATGTAAGAAAACTTAAAGAACATGTAAAGAGAAGCCTTCAACAAGAAAATCTAAAGCAAACAAACTTTAACAGATTTAAAGTAAAAGAAACTGAAATACATTAAACTAAAGCTAAAACTTTCATTACAACCAAGGTCTAAGGACTGAAAGTGCAAGTAAACTTAAGCTACAGTGATAACTAACTTAACTAACATTAAAAACAACTAAAACAAGAAGAAAAGTTGCAGAGAAATGTTAAATCTACAGCTAAGGAAATAAAACTAAGAAACCCTAGAAAAGAAAAAAAGGAAAAGCTAAGAGAAAACCTAGAGAAAACTCAACCTAAACTAAGCTAATGTGGCCTCCTTCTTTCTCTCAACCAAATTTTAGTTGATATACCTATTCTTGTAACACCCCTCACCCGGTTCGATCACTAGACTTGAGCTATAAGATGTTACAACAATTAATGAAGCAATCACATACGATTCCATCTTTAAACATTCAATTAAACAATAAGAATAATTCATAATCATTATTTCAATTAAACATGAAACTATTTCACAATACAAAATTAACATTCAAATAAAACATAAGTCACACAATGATAGTCAATTCAATGTATAATCATCAAACGTGGCTTTTCTCGGGCCTTATACAAGCTTACGTATGTCCTAATATCTACCTAGAATCTGACTAGGACTAATTTGCAACATTTCCAAAGTTACAGATCAATTAAAGCGTAAATAAATTTTTCAAATAATCAATCTATCATAAACATTCAAATGTAATGGTAAATAATTAAATTCGAGTCTTATTCGAGCTTACGAAAGCTCTTAAGTTAACTTGAGTACAAATAAGGACCAAATTAAAAGCTTTTCAAAAAGTCAGAAAATTTTTCAAAACAAGGTCACACGACCATGTGCCTAGGCCGTGCTACAAATGGAGACCATGTGAAATTGGAGTCACACGGCTGTGTATCTAGGCCGTGTAACTCACTAAAGTTGTGGGGACCGAAATGAAAAAATTTAACAAAAGTCACACGATTGTGTGGCTGGGCCATGTAACTAACTGAAATTGTGTGATCTAAATGCACCTTATTTTTTAGTGGCAACGACCGTGTCACAAGGCCATGTGTGACACACAACCATGTGGCTAAATCGTATGGCACCAAAATTTGTCATTTAAGAGCTTGTATCAAAATCAACCATTAAGGTAACTTCCAAGGTACATTTTAACAACTTTAAACATATTCAAAACATGTTATATAACATCCTACTAATGCCTAACCAATATGCCATAATGGCACCATCACAAAACAAGAGTTTCAAATCATTCAACTAGTTTAGTACTATTCATGCCATAACCCAATATTACCATTTCGCATTTTAATTCAAACCATTTGATATTCCAAATTTAATAACAATCTAAAAGTTTAACATCCATATATCACAAATATAATTTATCTCAATACCAATATTCACACATTGTTCAACATTCACTACCATTATAATACTGAAGCATTTTATCATCATCATGAACATATGAACATATTCATTTCAAAGCTTATATACATATTATATAAACACTTAAGATCAAGCATGATATATGGACCTTAATCTTCGTTACTCAACCAAACATTTATTTTATTCAATGCCTATATGCATAACATATACACACCCGAGAACAAGCTTTATAGACAAGAATAATTTCTTTAACATCCAAAATAAATGTTTTACCACATTTCAACCTAGACACATACCACATAATCGGGCCTAGAACGATTAATATTACCAAATAGAAGGTTTGATAGTGTGAGCTCTAGTATGATCTAATCGCCACGTTCCGCAAAAGAAAACTACAAAGCAAAAAAAATAACCGAGTAAGCATTTCAAATGCTTAGTAAGTCCATAAGAACTAAAACAGTAAACTCACCTTATGTAACAACCCATTTTTCAGTAGTGTCAAAAATAATTATTTCGGGACCACAATTTTGAAGAGAGAGACCATAAATATATTTAATTAATATTTATGAGTTAAAAATAGTGTAATTTGAATCATGATTTAATAGATTTTATTAATTGTTCAGTTAGTCAAGGTACAAGTGGTGCATACCGAAAGTCAAGTGATTTTGAAAATTGAGGTTTTGGGACCTCGTTTCTGTAAATCAAGCTTGTGAATATTTTTATTAAATATTTACAGAGCTATTATATAGGTGAATTAAAGTTTGGTCCAAAATTTTTGATGATTTGATAGTTAATTAAGGGAAAAAGACTAAATCATAAAAGTAGTAAAAGTTAATCGATATTGGTTTAGGGACTAAATTGTTAATATCTTGAAATTGGTATGAATTTTTTGTAAATTTTAATAGTAGGAGGCTGTATATGGACATAATTGAAGTGGGTTTAAAATTTGGAGTTCAAATTCGGAAGATATGATAAGTTCGGGTTTAGGGACTAAATTGAATAAAATGAAAAATTTTAGGGGCATTCAAATAATAAAATTAAACTGATATATGCTTATAATATGATGAAGTAAGATGTTTGGAATTTATAAATTGAATTGAATTATTGAATAGATCGAAAATTGGACCAAGTTGAAGAAAAAGGGGGAAATGACAAAAAAATTTTATTAGTCCGTAGAGAGTTGTTTTGTTGTTGTTTTGATCAGGTAAGTTCACATGGTATAATTATATTTAAATTATTTAAACTGGATTGATAATTGTGATATGATAATAAAAAGTTGATTAAAGATATATATATGAATATTAATAGTATTGAATGATCATACGTATAGAATGTACAAACTGGAGGGCCAATATGGAAATGTGATAAATCTATGAATTTGACGCAGAATTTGAACAATAAAATGTATTAATGACTGCTATTATATTGAAATTGGATGTCCTATTGACAACAAAATGAAATGATATGATATAATCTTTAGATTGATTAATTGAAGCTTGTATACATTCATACATGTGTACTAATGAGACATTTAGTTGTATTTGTAAATTGAAATGTTGATGGGAATGTTGTGAATGGTATTTAGTTGTTGATTTTCGTGCGATTGATATTAAAATTATTTGAAATGTTAAAATTTCAAATTATTATATGAATTGGTTACGGAATGAACTCACCTTGTTGATATAGGGTTGCCGAATTTAGACAAAATCATCAAATTAAATAACTTGTATAAATTCATAAAATGAGGTAAGTTGTTATTTTGATAACTGTGAACTTATTAAGCATTTGTAATGCTTACTCCTTTGATTTCCTTTTTCCTATAGATTGTCAACTCGAGGAACATGTCAGGCGGATCGTCGAGAAGCTCACACTATCATGTTGTTGACTCAATAATTTTCTAATTGTTTTAAACTCGATTTTATGGCATGTATATAGGTGATTTTTTGGTCAATCTTGAATGTGATTTATATCTTGAATGATAATTTTGGTGGAAACTTTTCTAAGTTGTAAAGTTGGAAAAGCTAATACTTATGTATATATAAGTGTGTGATGGCAATGATTCATGTTGATGGTAACTTATTGAATGGTTTAGGTACATATGCTTAAATGCTTGAATGGTGATTTGATAGTATGATATTGAATGGGTGTGGTAAATAAGTGGTTGGGAAATGATGAATGTTATGCTTATAATGACTTGATTACTTGACAAATTTGGTACATATTTATAGGGTTGTATTTTAGTCAATTTGGATGTTTGAATAATTGTATTGATGCATGTTTTATTGATTGTAATTGTGGTGTCTTTGAAGGCATATTGGAATGGTATGTATAAGGTGTTTTGGTGGATTTTGAATTGTTGAATTGAAGTGCCAATTGTTACATATTGGTTAGGCACTTAGGATGGTTGTTAATAGTGATGTTTTTGGCATGATTATGATGTTTTTGAATTGGTTGAGGTATGGTATAATGTTTTCTTGTGGCATAAGTGAACTAGGGTTAGAAAATTATTTTGAAAGGTTTCTTCAGGTATACACGGCCTGATACACAGTCTGACACATGGTTGTGTGCCATGCATGGGCATTTGGCACGGTCATGTGGTCTGTATGTTTTGGGTGATATTTGTTGTACAAGGCCACAGTATGTTACACGGCTCGGCGACATAGCCATGTGATATCTTTTGAATAATTACACTTTTGACCCACATGGCATCAATGAGTTACACGGTTCTTTCACACATTCCTGTGAATCCAGCCTAACATGGCCTCAGTCTTCCATACGGTTAGGGAACACGACCGTGTGACCCCTGTTGCAGAATTTTCCTATCTTTTTGTTTTTGTTTCTAATTATCCTTGTTTGATACCAGGTTGATTTTAAGCTTTTGTAAGCTCGATATAAACCTGAATTTAATTGTAATGCTTGTTATACTTGATTATATGTGACATATTAATATTTAATCGAGATTTTAAATTATAAATTGCATGTAATTGATTTTTATTTGTTTGTAACATTCCATTACTTGGGTTCGGTGATTGGACCAGGTAAGGGGTGTTACACCTTAAATCACAATTAACATAAAGAACTAGGTAACTATACAACTTTCATGTCACCACATTTCACAAATACAAGGTGAGTATATCGCATTTGATCACAAATGCCTCATTTCATATAATACTATACGATTCAATACCAATTCATGACATCCATTCTTAATTACTTATATATATCACCATTTAGTCATCATTTCTATTATAAAATATATTTAATTCAATTCAATGTCGTCTAATCAGTATCATCAAATTCTCATATACTACGATTAAATTATTCAATCATCATATAACGTATCAATTCAGGACACAAAACATCATTTCAATAATTCAATCTTATGTTTTCCATTTCTATTACTATATACAGCATCATTCATTCATTTGAATCGATATGATAACCATTTAGCCTAAGGAATTATAATATATTGAAACAGATACGCGGTTAACCACCCAAAACACACCTGATTGCTCAAAAGATCCATACCATCCAAAAACACGCCTAGGCACTGAGTACCTATCCCGTAGGCTAACATCCCTCCAAAAACACACATGTGCACTAAGTGTCAAGCCCGTAGGCTACACATCCTCCCCAAGAAACACACTTCAATCACTATGGATATAACTCGGTAATCCGCAAAAAAATGTTAGATTCTGATACAATTAGTGAATATACAGAACATCATCATCTCATCTCATGTCAAACCCATATAGCGCTTGAAATAAACCTATTGGCATGCCAATTGTATCCTATCCTATGTTCATTCAGGCTCAATAGATATAACAGTATATCACTTTTCAATCACAATTTAAAATATCAAACAATTGGTTTCTTTTTAACTTTAATCAATTTAATCCAGTGGACATCGGAACATCAAAACAATATATTTATATATCTTTTAACCGCATAAGATCACCATGTATATATATATATCATACCTCTTATAACAAATTTTACTTTCATTCATTCATTAATGTATACCTATCAATATCTACCACAAATCTCACCTTTATCGATGTAGACCTTTTTATGTCATAATTCATTAAAATTACATTTTTATATATATAATTAATAAATACAACTACAATTCAAGCATAATAAGAAAATACAGTAAGTTCCATATGAACTTACCTGGAAAAAGGCAACTACAAAGTGTTAGTAATTAATCTACAATTTCTCTTATTTCTCGATTAACTTTCGATTGATTTAAATCCCAATCTATGATAATTCATTGCCAATTATCAGTGCCAATTACCTTATAACATCCTATTCAAGGTATATGACAACTTAATTTTATTTTATACAATTTCCCTAAAGTTTTGCATTTTGTTTAATTTAGTCTCTAAAATTGAAACTATCATAATTATCACATTTAAACCCCATTTTAATTCCGATTTTAATTTCATCCCTGTACAACCCTCTAAATTCAATAATTACAAAAAAATTTATTTCAATTTCAAAATATTTACATTTTAGATCCGAAACTCAAAATTAACAAAATTCACTTTACGAATTAGTCCTATTTCATTTCTAAGTTTCAAAATGTACATTTAACATTCAAAAAGCTTAAAAATCATGAATGGGAACTTTTAAAATCTTTAAAAGTTTTACAATTTAACACCTAGGCTAGCTAGATTAAACTACAACGATGTTAAAAACATACAAATTACGAGAGACAAACATAAAATACATATCATGCATAGCTCGAAAGTTGAAACTTACAAAATATATTCTCTCTTTTTTTGTTTTGTTTTAGTTTCGTACAATTGAAGAAGAAAGAATGGATAGTGGCCATTAACTTTATTTTATGCTTTTTTTTTAACTTGTATTATTTAATACTAATTTAACATATACATTATAACAATCATAAGTATAAACCGTCCATTAAAATAAAATATGACATAATTTCCATTTAAATCCATTTAATTTGGCCCATTTAGCTAATACAAATTAATAGCGATTAACTTTTGTGGTTTTTATGATTTATTCCTTGTACTTTAATTAGTCATCGGATCAACAAAATTACCAAATTGAAATTCAATATATCTATATAGAAACTTTGTGAATATTTAATAAAAAATATTTATGAGCTTGGTTTACAGAAATGAGGTCCCGATATCTCAATTTCCAAAACTACTGACTTTTGAATCAATACATTGTACCTTAACTAACTTTCCAAATAACTAAAATTATTAGACTAGAGATCATATAATATTGTAATAACCTCGTAAATATTAATAAATAATATTTACTGACTCGATTATCGAAAATGAAGTTCTAAAACTACCACTTTTAGTGTCACTAAAAATCGAGTTGTTATAATTCTTGTGCCCAAAATACCCTTGAACGAGCCTTCAATGATTGGTGTTCCATGTGGAAAAAGACTACCCTTGTTTTCATTTTTTTGTCCCCTCGCGAGGTATCGCGATACCAACGAATAGGATATAGCGATACCTTGGACAGTCTTGAACTTGAGGTGCTTCTTGATAGGTGGATATCACGATACCCAAATTGGATATCACGGTACCACTGAAGGGTGGTCTCCATTTTTTGGTCTGTTGGAGGTATTGCAATATCAAGGTTTAGATATCACAATACCCTCTCCTTTGGTGTTGTTCTTGCTCAATTTCAACCTCCAACTCCTTACATCATTCAATCATATGTTAGGGCCCTTAATGGTACTATTAGCCAATTTAGGTCTCAAAATAAGTAAAAACGAGGCACTTACACTTATTAACTTAAAACCTAAAAATTACGAAAAACTACAGAAAAGACGCTACTTTGCTTGAGAATAAGCTTCTTAAGTGTACTGGGAAAGCCTAATTTTCCATATCAAATTACGATAGATCACCCACCATACTTTTGGGCATGATCGTTGTTGACTTGCATGTACTTTTTGAAAAGAGTCGGTAGAGCATTCTCTGTTACAAGGAAAGACAAGAAAAATTAATCAAGTTCTCCCCATCCTAAACCAACTTATATATACTAACAAAATCTAAGATTTGTTGTGATAATGTAATGATTTAAAGCAAGCATTCATATGTACATTCCAATACCAATGCCATATACATCACACCGTAGCCACACTATTGTTCTAGATAACTCTGTACGCTCCTTAGCTCTATCTATTTTTCCATTCATGATTTAAGTATCAGGTTCACTAAGTGAATAATTTTGGCACGATCCTTCTTGTTTCTTACCATAAAACTTATTCTAATCACTACGAGTTTTAGACATTGATGTACATGTCTCTACTTTCGCTACACTAGTAGTAGATTGATTAGTAGTTCCATCATATCCGTGTTGAGATCCTTGTTTTGCAAAAGGTGACTCTAGTACTACGTAAAGTCTTACTCCTACTTTTTTTTTAATGTGTAAACTTGATCGCATTACTAAAGAATGAAAATGATTTTACCCAAAATGTGAGAAACGGAAGTGATAAATGGTAACAAGTTTAAAAAGATCTTATTATCATGAAATAATTGTTAGATCCATTAATTTCCATAAAACTAATTTCAAGTTTGTAGTAGCACTTATTATTTAAGACTTTGAATGATAAACTATTGTTGGATACTGTGATGTCATCAATGTGTGCATTTAACCAATATAGTTAGAATGGATGAATTTAGGAAATTTAGATGCATGAATGTATTTATCTAAGATACATGTATGTACCAGATACACATTAATTACTAGATGCATGTAAACAAATTATCACTTGTAACTAAGGGTGTTCAAATTTCAGTTAAAACCGAATTAACCGACTGAACCGACTAGTTCAGTTAATTGGTCAGTTAGCCGATCTAATTTAGTCGGAGGTTAGTTAATAATTTTTTGGAAGTTTAATTATCGGTTAATTCAGTTCGAAATAAGATAATTAATCGAAATAACTGAACTTAATAATTAATAATACAAATTATATATAGTTTTATTTTGGTTAATTCAGTTAATTCAGTCAAATGAACATTATCAAATGATTTTTTTATACTTGTTTTAACAAAAGAAACATATAAATTTCGGTTAATTCGGTTAACCGACCGAATTAAATAAAATATTTTTGTCCGATTAATTTTTTTTGAAAAAATTTTGGTGCGGTTAACAGTTAAAGGATTAAAAAGTTCGATTAACTTGATTAATAATAAATCGGTTTGGTTAACTGTTTGAACACCCCTACTTGTAACAACTATATAAAGGTTGTAACTGATGAAGTCATAGTTTGTGTAAGAGAAAATGATGTGAAAGGAAAAGTATTAATTCCATATTGAGTATTTCTTCTTGTCACGATCTCTAAATTCTCTTCAACAAATTGGTATCGAGAGCTAGAGATCCTTACTAAGTGAGATTGAGTAGGCACATAAAATAATTAATGTAACAAGTGATGGCTTCCACAAATACGGTCTACAGCATTATTCAAGTACCTGTCTTCGAAGGTGAAAATTATGATTTTTGGGCAGTCAAAATAGAGACACTATTCACTTCCTTGAATCCTTTAAGTTTGTCAAGGAGGGCTATAAAGATCCAGAAGATGCTAAACAAGAACATCTTGAAAAATTAAAGAATAAAAAGATCACGGATGTCGTAGTTCTCAAGATGATCCAAAGAGGAGTCTCAAATGCCATATTTCCCAGAATCATGAGAGCAAAAAAAATCCAAAGAAACATGAGATATTCTACAATAAGAATTTAACGAAGACACAAAAGTGAGAGTTGTTAAAGCATAAATGAGTATCATAATAGATTGTCTAAGTTGGTGAATCAAATGAAAGCACAATGAGACAAGATTGATGATCGTAGAGTTGTTGACAACATCGTCCACCATTTCTAGAGAAAGGAGCATGGGAAGCCAAAGAAGTGCTAGAGTTGGTTCACACCGATGTGTGTGGTTCTACGAAAACACCATCGTATGCTCAAAATAGGTACTTTATTTCATTCATTGATGATGTAACTCATATGAGATGGGTTTATTTTATGAGACAAAAATCTAAAGTATTTTCAATATTTAAAAATTTAAAAACGCTTGTTGAGAAATAATTTGCCAGGTTTATAAAATTTTTGAGATGTGAGAGAGGAAAGGAGTACAACTCTAAAGAGTTCTGTAAATTTTGTGAAGATAAGGGCATGAAATGTCAATTGACTATTGGGTATTCACCACAACAAAATGGAATGTCTAAAAGGAAGAATCAAACAGTGATGGATATTAACAAATCCACATTGGTCGAGAAAAGAATGCCTAAAGCAGTTACTATGGTTATGTATTTGTTGAACTGATGTCCAACCAAAACGGTGAGAAATATGACTCCATTTTAAGCATGGAGTGGGAGAAAATGTTGGATTTGGTGCCCTAAGTGTAGTATTTCCGTCTATGTACACTTGTATTTTTTTTTGAACAGATTGGTTTAATAAAATTATTCATGAATTTCCTCACGTGGTTTTTGCATGTAAAGCAAAATAGAAGCAAATATTAAATCATTGTTTGTCTAATGTTTAACTAATACTAAGTGATATTACATGGCCAGATCGTAATACGAAGAGACAACTTATATTAGTAGATGAACCTAAACATGTCCTTGGTATAATCGAAAATGAGCAAACCAATTTATAGATTAATATGTCGTCTGTCAAATCCAATTAGGGATATGCTTTGTCTTAGGCATCGGAGCAGATGACTACCAGAAGATAGAGACATAGATGTGACTGACTGGATTGACAATACATCAGACTAGACCTAAGCAGAATAGATCCTGAATCTGTTTATGGATTTATTCACTTGTGACATTCATAGTGTGACATACTTTAATCCCAAGTGGATGATGGGCTATGTATGCATGACTCATATACTTTGATATAAGTAAAAGTTTGAGTTCAAATAGGTAATGAACCAAAAGTTGGTGTGTTAGGTATACGACTTCTGCAGTATGTAACATCATTCGCGATAGTGGAATTCATGGCCCAAGACATGGGTAAATGATATCCTCTCATTGGCATTACATGATAGATGAAAAGTAAACGCGACCACTGGTCATTCGTCTTTGTGATGAATGACTTAATTACTATTTGATACTAATTGACTTTTCATGAAGAAAGCTGTAATGGTTACAATGAGATAAAATAGGATCATACGGGGAGAACATATTTGACGTTAGGGTAACAAATCTGTTGGGTCAAAGTGTCATAGTTAATATGATATGTAAAAAGTGTCTACTGAGAATTCGGGGCTGTGAATTTTCGGCTGATTTGATGTTGTTACCTTTTGATGAATTTGATGTGATACTGGGTATAGATTTGTTGAGTATGCACAACGCTGTGGTTAATTGTAGACAGAAAAGAATTGTTCTTAGATGCCAGAGCGGTGAGTTAATTACTATTGAGTCCGATAGGATTGATTGTATTACCAATGTTATATCGGTGATTTCTGCTTAGAAATTGGTCAAAAAAGGTTGTGAACCATTTCTAGCGTACATTTTATATAACTGGATGTAGAAATCGAAGATTGATAAGGTATCAACAGTTAATGAATTTATAGATGTCTTTCCAGAAGAATTACCTAGGTTACCCCCAGAACGGGAAGTTAGATTCGCTATTAAATTAGCTCCGGGAACTACTCTGATCTAAATTGCCCTATACAGAATGGCTCTGACTGAGCTAAAAGAATTAAAAACATAGTTGCAAGAGTTTATTGATAGAGGATTCATTCAGCCGAGCGTGTCACCTAGGGGTGCACTAGTTCTATTTGTTAGAAAGAAGACGAAAATTTGAGATTTTGTATCGATTACAGACAATTGAATAAGGTGAACATAAAGAACAAGTATCTGTTGGCCCGGATTGATGATTTATTTGACCATTTGAAAGAAGCCACTGTATTTTTGAAGATTGATCTTTGATCAGGTTACTATCAACTACGAGTCAAATAGCTTGATGTACCGAAAACTGCTTTCAGGACTCATTATGGGCACTATGAATTCCTTATGATGCTATTTGGGTTGACCAACGCCCCTGTCGCGTTTATGGATTTGATGAATCGAGTATTTCAACCGTATATGGACAAATTTGTTGTCATATTTAATGAATGTTCAAATGATTCTGGAACGTGACGAGTCTATTCTTTCCGAGCTGAGGGCTAAATCGTTCTTCTTATAAAAAAATCAAGAATTATAGAAGAATGATTCAGAGTTGCAAGAAAATGCACAAACTATTGAGTTTAGTATTAGTGATAATGGCAGCTTGTATTTCTGCAACCGGTTGTGCATGCCTAACGATTCTAAGGTAAAGCGAGACATTTTACGCGAGGCTCATAGCAGTACTTATTCTATACATCTAAGCAGCAACAAAATGTATAATGTTCTAAAATCGACATATTGGCGGCCAGAAATAAATCGTGAAATCTCTGAATTTGTGTCCAAGAGTTTAATATGTTAGCAAATGAAAGCCAAGCACCAGGTTTCGTCAGGGTTGATACGACCTGTTATGATTCTAGAGTGGAAATGAGAACGAGTTATGATGGATCTTGTATCGGGATTACCGTTTTCACCGAAGAAGAAAAATGTGATCTGGGTAATTGTTGACAGATTGATGAAATCAACACACTTTATCACGATTAGAACATATTACCTTGAAAGGTTGGTACAATTGTATGTTTCTGAGATTGTGAAATTTCATGAAATACCATTGTCTATTATTTCAGATCAGGATCCGAGATTTACTTCTAGATTTTGGGGTAAATTGAATGAGGCTCTTGGCATAAAATTGAACTTTAGCACCACATTCCATCCTCAGACAGACGGACAATCTGAACAAGTAATACAGATAATGGAAGATATGTTGCGTTGTTGTGTTATTGAGTTTGAAGGTAACTGGGAAAATTTTCTACCTTTAGCCGAATTCGCTTATAATAGAAGTTATCAGACAAGTATTAAAATGGCTCTGTACGAGGCTTTGTACAGATACAAATGCAGAACTTTGATATATTGGTCTGATTTGAGTTAAAGCGAGCTAGTAGGGACTAATTTGATCTGTGAGACTAAAGAAAAAGTTAAAATCATACGAGATTGTTTGAAAGTCGCTTCAAACTGTCATAAATCATTTGCGGATTTAAAAAGAAAAGATATTGAGTTTCGGGTGGGTGATAAAGTGTTTTTGAAAGTCTCCTTATAGAATAAATTTGTGTTTCTGCAGAAAATGGAAGCTTAGTCCAAGATATTTAGGATCGTATGAGATCCTCGAGAGAATCAACCTAATAGCTTACAGATTAGCATTGCCATTGGGACTAGAAAAGATTTATAATATTTTCCATGTATTGATGTTACTTTGTTACCGTTTCGATCTCTCCCACGTGATTTGTACAGATGAAATAGAGTTGCAACTCCACTTGACTTACAATGAAAAGCCGATGAAGATTCTAGCTCGGGAAGGAAAAGAACTCAGAAATAAATGAGTACCATTAGTTAAAGTGTTATGGCTCCGACACGGTATTGAGGAAACCAGAAGAATAAATGAATTCTTAGTACCCAAATCCATTCTAAGGTAAGAATTTCAAGGACAAAATTTTTTAAAGGGGGAGAGTTGTAACAACTGTTTTTCGAATGTATTGTAAATGGTGGTTTTAGAACCCCAATTCTGGTTATAGAGTCCATAAATATTATTAATTAATATTTACGAGTCTATTATAGTATTATATTGAATTTTGGTCTAGGAATTTTATTTAATTGATAGTTAATTAAGGTATAAGGACTAAATCATAAAAGTGGTAAAAGTTAATCGTTATCAATTTTTAATTGGTTAAAGGACCAATTAAGCAATTGGACCATTGATTAATGTTTGATAGTGGAAATGATGTATAATTACAATAAAGCTTTGTTAATCAAGTTTAGCATTAAACTAATTAAGATTAGTTTCATTAATTAGGATTAATTAAATAATAATCAAAGTATAAAAGCCAAAGTTATGTCATCTTTTTCGTTTTTATTTCTCTTGGCCGAATGATGAAGGAAACTTAGGGTTTCAAACATTTCAACTTTATTCCTTCAATTGGCAAGTGATTTCAAGCCTGTTTCTTGTAATTTTTATGTATTTGAGATCCCGAGAGCTTGATTTAGCTAGTCTTAGTATTATTTTGTAAAACTGTTAAAGTTTTCAAAAGTTATCGTTGATGATTTCTTAAAGTTTTTGATGTTATTTGGTTAGATTTAAACTTAAATTATTGATAATATAGACTGTAGAAGGATGGAATTTAGATCAATTTCAAAATAAGAGCTCAAATTTGAAAGTTATAACAATTTCGTTCTTAAGGACTAAATTGAATAAAATGCAAAACTCTAGGGAACATCCAAAAAATGAAACAGAACTGTAATATGCATGAAATAGCTTGATATAATGTAATTGAAACTAATTAATTGAAATAAATTACCATATAAATCAATATTTGACTCAAAAGATAGATAATTGAGGAAAAGGAAAAATTGCGGAGTAGTCTTCGACTCTACAGTGATTGTTGTTTTTGTTTATTAAGTTCATATGGTATAGTTATGTATGTAAATGTAATTTATGTATTTGAATTATGAAATTATATCGTCTGAATGTACTTGAATTATATATAAAATGATACAAAAGGTAAGGAATGGACTGGATTGTGAAGATTTGATCTAACGTGTTAAATGTGCCCAGATGGACATTAGGAAAGGACATGATACAATTGGCATACCAATAGGTTTAATAGTGCGCTTGTATGAGATATGTGTAAATGATGATACGAACTAAAAATATACAGGAATCCAACATTTGTTGCGGATTATTGAATTGTCTCTATGGAGACTTTGGTGTGGTGGAGGGATGTATTTTTATATGATATATGTGCCTACAAGCCTTGCACCTTAGTGCTATGGTGAGGTGACTTACTGCTCTGACGAGCAATCTAGTTTGGTGTAGTTACCCGCGTATCTGTATCTATTCATTATAGTTTTTGGGGTAAATGATTAATGAAAAAGGAAAATGAAAAATTTATAATGTGTTTGATTAGAATGTTTTAAATGGTATATAGTTGATGATTCTGTTTAAATGAATTGGTATTTTATGAACCCACCTTATTGTTGTGAAATTTTATAACATGAAAATTGTATAGCCAGCTAGTTCAATTTTGCAGAACGTGTCAATCGATCGCCTCAAAGCTCATACTATCCAACCTTTGATTTGATAGTCTTTTAATTATTTTGGACTCAGTTATGTGGCATGTATATAGGAGTTGTTATGTACATGTGATAATCTTGAATGATGATGATTTTGGACCTTGAATGTTGCTTAATTTGAATGGTTATATGTTCTGTATAAAAGTGTGTATTTTGGCAATGTGTTAAGCGACGGTTGAAGCATTTGAGTAACAAAGTTGGCAATGAAATGCTTGAGTACTTGGTGAATGTGAATGGTACAAAATGTTTGAGCAATTGGTGAATTGTATAGGTTGATGTGTTTAGCAAGGTACCTGTTTGATATCTAATGGCTTGATTGAACTTGGAAATGGTTAATAGTATGTTTGATTAATAGGTGAAATTGGTATGTATTGAATTTTGCATAATCCAATTGGCATGAAATGTATATATAGAAGTTGCAAGTTTGATTGCCAATTGGGGTATATTAGTATAGTTGATTGGTTTTGGTTGAATTGTGGCTATTGGTATGTTTTAAAGTTGGTTATTTGCAAGTATGATGAGTGCCTATAAGCACCATTTGGGTTGAATTTTTTTTAGCATGAAAAAAGTACCAAAATGCATTATTTTTGACCTTCTGGAAAAACCATGGACTAAGGTATCGGTACTTTACCAAATTGCCATGATTTAAAAATGAAAAAATGGCAATTTGGTATCGATACCAGTATAAAGTATCGATACCAGTATAAAGTATCGATACTTATTCTTAAGGATTGATACTATATAAAGGTACCGATACGAATTGACTTGTATTCAAATTTTGAAAAAAAAGGCATGTGACAACTCATTTTTCAGTGGTGTCAAAAATAGTGGCTTCAGGGCCATAAATTTGACAAGTGAGTCTGTTAATATTATTTAATATTTACGATTCAAATTTAGAAATATATTGAATTTTGATTTGATTATTATTAATAAGTGGACAAATATATAGGTACAAGTGGTCAAGTGGTTTTGGAAAATGAGGTTTCGTGACCTTGTTTTCATTGACCAAGTCTGTAAGTATTTTTATTAAATATTTATGGAGTTATAATATAGGTATATTAAAATTTTGTCTAGAAATTGTAGTGATTTGATTGTTAATTCAAGAAAAAAGACTAAATCGTAAAAGATGAAAAATTTAATCGCTATTGATTATTATGGGTTAATTGAGCATAGAAAAATATTTGAATGGCTTTATATGGTAATATATCCATAATTATTAGATGGTGGACGGTTTAGGTGATATGTGCTATGAAATTTTATTAAATAGTAAAAGGCAAACTTATAATTACATAGATAAATTAAATTAAAACATAAATTAAATGATTAACAAAGCCATTTTTTGTCATCTTTTTGGGGAGAAGGCCGAAACTCTATGGAAGCTTAAACCAAGCTTTCCGCCAAGGTTTATTTCACATGCATGGTATCTACTTTTCACTCATTTTTCATGAATTTTATGTTTTTATGATCGTTTTAGCTTAATCTAGCTAACTCGATGACTAATTCGTAAAACTGTTAAAATTTTTAGATTATTCCATTGATAATTTTGAGGTTTTTGTGAATTTTTTGGTAGATTATTGAGCTTCGTTGATAAATAGGACTATTTTGTAAAGCGGTTTTTAGTAATTTTAATGTTTATGGATTTAATCGTGAAAATACCGAACTTACATGGAATTAGTGTGAAACGTTGACAAATATGAGCTAATTAGGGACTATATAGAAATTGAATAGCATGGGTTTTACTTAAATGTGATTAAATTGAAAGTTTCAGGGTTAGGGACTAAATTGTAAAAAAAGGTAAAATTTTGGGGTAATTTTTTAAATTTATATTGATAAGGGTTATAAGCTTAAATTTAATTATTTTTCATTTTTGAATGAATTAATTGAACAAAAATATTATTTAGATCAAGAAACAACCCAATCGAATTTGAATCGTTGAAAAGCTAAAGTAATAGAATAGGCGTCGACTTTTTCCTTGAAACCATTTTTATTTAGGTAAGTTCATAAATTAAATTAAATTAATTTAATTTAATTGTTCTTTTGGTAATTATATATATGTGATGATCGAGTTCATTGGTTGAAATATGTATAAGACCATAGTTAAAAGACGCCATGGCATCACGAATCAAACAATTAAGACCATAGTTGAAAGACACTATGGCACTATACCAGAAATGAATAAGACCATAGTTGAAAGACACTATAGAACTATACCTGAAATGAATAAAACCATAGTTGAAATACACTATGGCACTATACCGGAAATGAATAAGACCATAGATGAAAGATACTATGGCACTACATCGAAAATGAATAAGACCATAGTTGAAAGACACTATGGCACTATACTTGTAACAGCCTGATTTTTAGTGTTGACGAAAAAATGGTTCGAGACTACAAATTTCTGTTGTGTCGACTAGTAAATATTATTTTTACAATATTTATAGAGTCATTTGAGTCGTATTAAATTTTGGTTCGGAAATATTAACGTTTAGATAGCTAATTAAAACAAAGGACTAATTTGTAAGAGGTGCAAAACTTGGTAACTATAGCATTTAGTTGATTAAATAGCTTTAAAATTAAATGAGGAAGGACTTAAGTGGTAAATTAGCCCTAACTAATGTAGTTGGACGGCTAAACAAAAGAAAATGATTAAATAATGTGATTTTAATGGAAAAATGGTAATTAGGTTAAAATTAAAAATAAAACAAATATGAAATTGTCAGCATCTTATTGAATTTTTTCTTGTGATAACCGAATGCTATGGGTGTTTAGCTTGGGAGAATCGGCCAAGCACAAATTCTTTGCATATCAAGATCCCGTAGATACTCGCGGAAAAGGAAAAATTATAAAATAGTCCCTAAACTTTTGCAACTACTACAATTCAGTCTAGGTAAGTTCGTATGGTTTAAAATTTAACTTCTGTATGAATTGTTGAATAGTATAGCATGGTACAATAGATATATTGAATTGTTGTTGATGGAAGAATATTTGAGAAATATTAATGTTTGGATCGAATTGAACGCGGGATAGAGTATGATCGAGATTTGGTGTCTTGTGGAGGATTTGGAGTGGAGATTATTGGGGAGTTATATATATATGTTTCCCGAGTAAATTGAGGTTCAGCATTTGTTGAGAATTCTCGTGTTATACTCTCTATTTTGGTGCTTTTCGGTTGGACTAGCTTTTATGAGCATTGATGTGTTTTGGAGGGATTAGCTCTTATGAGCATTGGTGTGTTTCAGATGGATTGGCTCTTACAAGCATCTGGTGTGTTTGGGTGGTTTGTTGATGTACTCTTATCCATAAGTTGTTCACCGGATTGAAAATCAAGGTAAGGTAATTTGATGAGTATTTTTTGATGAATTTACCATATATTTGATTTTGAATTGAACATTTGTGATCTATCAGTTGAAATTGTGGATGACAGGGAACATTCCTGGTTGTATTAATACTTTTTGAATTGTTATATTTACTTCGATAGGATTTATTATTTTAATAAGTCGAGCTTACTAAGCTTCTTTAAGCTTACTTGTGTTAAACTTCATTCTTGTAGATACTCAAAAGGTTGGATGGATGGACCGGCACTCAAGTCACACTATCCCTAAATCTCAATAGTTTTTGGAACGCTTATTTCAGATTATATGGCATGTATTAGGATTTTGTGTTACTATTCTAATGTTTTGAGATGTGTATACATTAAGGATGATCTATGTGTAAATTATCAACTTATATGAAATTTGTAACACTCCAAACCGGGCCTAGACGTTATTGTCGAATCTGGTGTGTCACATTGAAGTGTTTTTTGAAAACCATGTTTTCATTGAAAACCCTTCTTGAAATTTC
>CM025150.1:14813806-14835450 GCA_013467495.1 Gossypium gossypioides
ATAAACATGATAAATCAAGTATGTTATTACAACCATCTCATGATTGATCTTTGGGCATACTCTAACACCCCCTTTTTTTAGATAGAGTAGACAAACCACTTTTTTTTTGATATTTCTAGACCGCTGAAACAAATATCTCGAAATTGGATATGTAAAAATAAAGAACCAAAAATTTCTGATCATAGAAAAAAATAGATCGAGAAAAAAGACAAGGACAAAAGAGAAAAATATAAAAGATGAGAGAAAATGAGGATAGAAATAGTAGAAGCTTGGGATAGTTTTTTACTTGCTCAAGTAATAAGGGGCTCCGTGTTAATAACCCAATCAATTCTTAGAAAATATATTATATTACCTTCACTGGTAATAGCTAAAAACATTGCTCATATGTTATTATTTCAATTTCCTAAGTGTTATGAGGATTTAAAGGATTGGAATCGTCAATGGTCACTTGTGATGGCATGGAAATTTAACTACCCCATAGTAGGATTGTCGTGTGGACCTCACTGAAGACATTTCCTAGAAGTAAATAGAACTATCTTGTAATCATATGATAGTTGGATCAACCTTTGTGGTAGGTAGAATCATGTGATATAACAAGAAGTTTTGTCTTCAAAGAGGACAACTAGTCACAACATGTTACTCAGTGAGATTATCCCGCGATGACTCACATTTAGTGCATAATGCATTAGGTGTTGAGTTGATTACTATACACTCAAGATCTTCTAGTTAAGTAACTTCCCACGAAGCTCTACTTAAATTTGAATGATGGTCAAATGTTACACAATTATTAGTACATGTGAATATGTAAGGAATTAAGTTCATGTACTAATTTGATGGAAATTCATGTTCTTACTTGATCATGATCACCTCATGGCGGCTTGATTCAATGGGTGTAGGAATTATCATTGCAATGACTTACAAATATTTTCAAGGTTTAATGTAAGGTGTATGCATTATCTTAATGCATATCGTAATGCTGCAAAACATTTTCAAATATTTGCTTAATACAAAGATATTAATAAATGAATGTTTTATTTTCAGTTTGAAGATGACACCTACTCTTTTATTAAATATACTCACTAAGAACAAGCTAAACGAAAATAACTATAATGAATGGAAAAGGAACCTGATGATTTCCTAAGTTGTGAGAAACTTAAAACAGTTCTTGCTAATAAGAGCCCTCCAGTCACTCAAGCTGAGGTTAGAAAATGCTGGGATGAGTCTGATGAGATAACTCGTTGCTATATGCTGGCAAGCGTGACTAGCACCCTTTATAAGCAACTAGAGAATTGTAAGACCGCAAAAGTGATTCTAGACTAACTAGAAGGCATTTTTGAAGGCCAAGTTGCCTTACTAGTTTGATGAATGCCCAGCAAAAGCCCCACACGCCAGTTAAAAACCATATGATTACTCTTATGTTACTTTGTTAAGGTCGTAAATAATGAGGTCAATTTGGACTAGAACACTCAGATTGAGATGGTGTTCAATAGCTTGTCTAAGGATTTTGCAGGCTTTCGAGCAGCATATAACCTTGGGAACAAGACCCTGACGCTTACACAACTCATGAAGGAGTTATAATCCTATAAGTTGATGTTGAATGCCAGCCAGCCGATCCAAAAAGTAGTAGCAAACGTAGTTGTCACCTCTTCCTCAAAATGGAAGGGAAAGTGCGCTAAAAAAGGCAAGGCTAAGGTCTTTAGACCACCACAAGTGGAAAGGAAGAGAACCAGAAAGCCTAAAGACTTATCTAAGTCTAAATGCTTCTTCTGCAGTAAAAAATGACACTTCAAGGAAAATTGTAAAAAGTGGAAGGAAAACCAGGCCACCATAGGCAAAGGTATGGAACACTTTATGATAGAAGCTTGTTTAGTGGAAGATTCAATAGTCCACTGGGTCATTGATTCAAGAGCCACTAATCACGTATGTGTTTCTCTACAAGGGTCCGAGGAGATGAAAGATCTTAGAGATAATAGTTTATCGTCCCAAACCAAAAATACGACAACAGTGACAGTTGAAATAACAACAGTGACTGTTGAAATAGTGGGAGGTATATATATTTATTTTGGTAACTTTAGGAAGATTACTTTGAAAGACATTTTCTATGTACCAAGTTTCAAAAGAAACTTGATTTTTGTTGTGTGTTTATATAAAGACGACTTAACCATGACTTTTAGAAATCACAAACTTATATGTAATGTATGGATATCAAATAATCTCTATTTTATCAAACCAAAAATGTATACACTGCTTAAGACTGAAATTTTGAATAAAAGACTTAAAAGTTCTCATTCTAATTAGGAATACCTTTGGTATTTGAAACTTGTTATATTAAAAGAGAAAGAATCACTAGACTTTTGAAAGATGGCACTTTAAGGTAGCTTAAAGAAGTTGATCTTCCACAATGTGAATCTTGCTTGGATGGTAAGATGACTAACCGATCTTTTAATGTAAAAGGAACGAGGGTCGAGAAACCCTTAGAACTTGTGCACATTGACATATGTGGCCCCATGAGCGTTAGTGCAAGAGGTGGTTACGAGTATTATGTAACCTTTATTGATGATTATTCTAGATATGTGTATGTGTACCTAATGCACTGTAAGAGTGAAACCTTTGATAAATTCAAAATTTTTTGTGCGAAAGTGGAAAAACAACTAGGTTTACTCATAAAGGCACTTCGATCTGATCGAGGTGGGGAATATTTGTCAGATTAGTTCATAGGTACCTCATAGAGAAAGGGATTATATCTCAGTTAACCACGTTGAGTACTCTAGAATAGAATGACATGGTAGAGAGAATAAATTGAACCTAGTTATTTGAAGCTGCCAACCTCCTTTTGGGGATATACGATACAAACGACTTACTATATTTTGAAAGATGTGCCAATTAAGGCAGCATTGAAAACTCCATATGAATTTTGGCATGACAGGAAGAATAGTCTAAACCATTTAAGGATTTGGAGATGCTCGACCCACATATTGGATAAAGATGCAAAGAAGTTATACTCACAAAAAAATTGTGCATGTTTGTAGGATATTCAAAGGGAAAAAAGTGTGGTTTCTTTTATAACCCGAAAGAGAAAATTGTGATAATGTTAACTCATGCTAATTTCCTTGAAGAAAGTTACATGAATGACTTCAAACATCAATGTAAAGAAGTACTCAAGAAACTTCCAGGAAATACACAAAGCCCTTCAGAAATGGTTCCAAAACCAACTCCTAATAGTAGACCTACAAATGATTAGCAACATAAGGTGCTTCGTCGCAATCGAGAGGTCTCTCGTAAGCCTGAGTTCTTCCAATCTATTAAAAGTGTTTTAAACATTGAATCTACCGAACAAGAAAATGGTGACCCACTCACGTATGATGAAGCAATGTAGAGTGTTGATTCCAAGCTCTGGGAAATAGCTATGAAATCTTAGATAAATTCTATAGATTCTAACTCGTTGTGGGAACTCGTAGACTTACCAAAAAGGATAAAACCCATAGGGTGTAAGTGGATCTATAAGAGAAAAAAATGCTGATGGAAAAGTGGAAACTTATAAGGTTAGACTTGTAACAAAAGGTTATACTCAAAAAGAAGGTATTGATTACGAAAAAACCTTCTCTCTAGTTGCCATGCTCAATTCAATCCACATGTGGTTATCTATTGCAGCGTCTCTTGATTACGATATCTGGCAAGTGGATGTTAAGACAATATTTTTGAATGACTATCTTTAAGAAAGCATCTATATGATACAACCCAACGGATTTATAGCTAAAGGAAAGGAGAATCAAGTTTGCAAACTGCTTAGATCCATTATAGACTTAAACAAGTATCCCATTCAAAGAATCAAAGATTTGATCAAGAGTTTTGGATTTGAGCAAAACGTAAATGAACATTGTGTTTATAAACATATAAGGGGTGGAAAGGTGGTATTTCTTATTCCATATATCGATGACATTCTAGTCATTGGGAATGATATAGGGGCATTGTCATCAATAGAACTGTGATTAATCTAATGGTTTAGCATGAAGGACTTGGGGTAAGCTAATTTTGTTCTAGGTATCCGAATCCTAAGGGATCAAAATAACAAAGTGATAGCACTATTGCAGGCTTCATACATAGATAATATATTGGAAAATTATGTAATAACTGATCCGAAGAAGGAAAATTAACCTTCTGTATCAGGATTTCATCTCTCTTTGGAGGATTGTCCTAAGACAGGGAAAGAAAGAGAGAACATGAGAAAGGTTCTTTATGATTCGAAATTAGAAAGTCCCATGTATGTTATATTGTGCACACGTCCAAATATTTGTTTCGCAGTGGGTTGGTGAGTCGATATCAAGCAAATCCAGGACCAAGACAATGGCAATTAGTTAAGCATATACTCAAGTATTTACAGGGAACGAAGGATTATATGCTTGTGTATTTCGAAGGAGATCTTACTCCCATCGGATATATTGGTCCTGACTTCAAAAAATGTCGGGATTTAAGGAAATCGATATCGAGCTGTGTTTTTGTCCTAGGTAACTGGTCTATTATGTGGAGAAGTGTAAAGTAGAGATGTATTGCTGACTCCACTACAGATGTCGAATATGTGGCTGCTTCTAAGGCTACCAAAGAAGTAATATGGCTTCGAAAGTTCCTTACGGATCTTAAAGTCGTTCCTGGTATGGAAAAAGCTATCACATTGTATTGTGATAATAGTACGACAATATCTAATACTAAGGATATGAGAAAACACAAGAGGAGAAAACATATTGATCAAAAGTATCATATCATAAGGGAAGTAGTTATAGACAAAATTGTGGATATTGTCAAGGTCGGATCCAAGGACAATCTTGGGGACCCATTTACCAAGACTCTACTATCTAGGAGTTTTGAAAAACACATGAAGCGCATGAGAATGCAAAATATGACTCATCTACTTCACTAAGGCAAGTGGGAGACTATTGGATTTGGTGCCTTGAGTACAGTATATTTGTTTGTAAACTTGTAATTTTCTGAAATAGATTGGTTAGTAAAATATTTCATGGATTACATTAGTACCCTTTGTATAATGTGGTTTTTACATGCAAAGCAAAATAGATGTGGCTGACAGTACATTAGACTGGACCCAAGAAGAATAGATCATAAATTCGTGTATGGATTTATTCATGGTGCCGCATACCTAAATCCTAAGTGGATGATGGACTATGTATGCATGACTCGTATACTTTGATGTAAGTAAAAGTCTGAGTTCAAATAGATAAGGAACTGAAAACTGGTGCAATGGGTAGATGACTTTTGTTGTATGTAGTGTCATTCACAAAAGTGGAATTCATAGCTCAAGACATGGGTAAACGATATCCTCTTATTGGCATTACATGATTGATGAAAAGTAAACGTGGCCATGGGTAGTTCATCTTTGCGATGAATAACTTGATTACTATTTGATAGCAATTGACTTTTCTTGAAAGAAGATGTAATGGTTACCATGAGATAATGTAACAGCTCATTTCCCAGTAATGTTAGAAATAGTGGTTTCGAGACCACAAAACCAAAGTGAGAGCTCGTAATTATTTAATATTTACGAGTCAAGTAGAGTATTATATTGAATTTTGATTTAATAATTTTATTTTTTTCTAATTGAATAAAATGTTAAATAAGTGGTTTGCCCCTAAGGTCAAGTAGTTTTGGAAAATGAGGTATCAGGACCTCGTTTCTTTAAAACAAGCCCATAAATATTTTTATTAAATATTTTGAAAGTTTTTATATAGGTGTATTTAATTTTGGTCCAGAAATTTTAGTAATTAGATGGTTAATTAAGGTACAATGACTAAATTGTAAAAGCTATGGAAGTTAATCACTATTAACTTATATGAACTAAATGGGCCTAAAAACATAATTGAATGGTTTAAAATGGAAATATTGCCATAATTGTTTTTAGTGGTCGATTGGGGCTTTATTTTCTTTGTTAATTATGTGATATTATTATTTTAAGTTAAGTAATAATAATAAAAGAACATAAGTCACCATTATCATCTTTATTATTTTTCTTTCTTCACCCCAAAACCAAATGCTCCATTGTTAAGCTAAGGGGTTTTTCATTCAAGCTTTCATCTTCTTGCATTGTATGTAAATCAAGCCCGATTTTTGTAAATTTTATGTTTTTAAGATCATTGTATTGAATCTAGCTAAAGTGGGGACTAAATTGTGAAACTGTTAAAGTATTGAAAATTTTCCATTGATGTTCTTGAAGCTTTTTTGTTGTTAATGGTTTAGTTGAAAGCTTGATGTTAAATTAGGACTAGTTTGTGAAGTGATTTTATATAATTTTGAGTTTAGGGACTAAAATGATTAAATATTAAAATTGGCTTGGTTTTCTTGTAATATTTTAGAATTAGAGGGCTGATTAAGGATGGAAATAAATTCGGCAACATGGGATAGGGATTAATTAAGAAAATAAGCTTGTTTTGGTTTTAGGGACTAAGTTGAATAATATGTAAAAGTTTAGGGCAATTGTGAAAATTTTCAATGAAGTAGTCATATGCACGAAATCAAATATTTTAATGTAATTGAGATTGATAAATTGAAATAATTTTTTTTATATCATGAACCAGTAGATAATCGTGGAAAAAAGAAAAATTGTTGATTAATCCCTATTACTGCTATCTCTACAGTTTGGCCTTGGTAAGTTCATACGGTTTAATTTAGTATAGTTTGAAATATTTTATTGATTTTTGAGTTATGATTTTTGAATACTTATATGTATTTAATGAAATAATCATAAAGATGATTCAATGTTGGAAATGTAATTGAATTGTAAGATATAATGTGGTTTTGTATATCGAGCCCAGATTAACATAGGATAGGATACAATTGACATGCTAATAGGTTATATTGCGGACTGTACGGGCCTGACTTGAGATGAGATGATGATTCCTGATTTATTCCTATCCACTAAATATATCAGAGTCCAACATTTGTTGTGGACTATCGTATTATATTTATAGTGTTTCTGGCGTGTTACCGGAGGAAAATGTAAAGCCTTCGGGCTTGGCACTTGGTGCCGATGTGTGTTTCTGGAGGGATGTTAGCCTATGGGTTAGGCACTTGGTGCCAAGGCGTGCTCTCGATTGGTTTGGCTCGTTGGAGCGTTTTAGCATGTTACAGTGGATAATCGCGTATCCATATCTGTGATATCGTTCATCGGGCAGATCTTAAATGGTTAAATGACTTGTATATTGAATTGCATAAATGTTTGCTTGATTTTTGATTGTATATCGTGAATTGATATTGATTGAATTCATATTATTGAACGGATTATGCAACTTGTATATTTGTATAAATCACCATTGGTTGATTGTGGTTGACAGGACTATTGTCTATTAACATTGTTATTAAATGATTTATTATGTTTATTCGGTAAGTTTTATCGTTTTAACTTGTCAAGTTACTAAGCTTATTAAAGCTTACTCGTGTCATTTTCCTATTTCCTTATAAATAACATTTTACAGAATTGGGCAATCGGATCAAGTTGAAGATCACACTATTTAGCTATCTTTCAATAAACATTGAAAGTGATATTCTGGTATATGTGGCATGTAATATGAGTATTTTATGATTATATATATGTTTGTTCATATTAGGTGATGTATTTGTACTTATATATAATTTGTGTGTCTGAAATTAATAATGTGGTCGACCATGATTTGGTAGATAATGATGTGATGGTTAGAAATGTTTTGATAGGTTTATTACTTGAGGAATGATATGGTTGATTGAGGGGAATGTATGTATTTTTTATCTCGGTTAGTTTTGGATTAGTTGATTAATTGATAATTGTTGAATGCTTTAGAAGGTTAGGCAAATAATGTGTTTGTATGTGAAAATTTATATATAAGGTCAAGCTTAGTTGTTGGCTATTTGAGTGGTTGATGGCATTTTGGTTAAGTTTCTTGTTGATGCATGGTAGAGTTTAAAAGAATTGTGAGATATTTGGAGTTCTTATGGCTAGTTAGTTTAAATGATGAATGAGTGCATTTCATAGTTGATGGATAAGTTTGAATCTATGTAGAGTAAGTATTTGATATATTAATAGGTTCATTTGGCCTGGTTGAGTAGGTTATTTAGGAAAGTTTGGTATGAAATGGTTGAACTAGTAGAATTAGCTATGAATTGTTTAGGTAATTGGTAAAGTTGTCATTGATGAAGATGCTTTTGTATACATATAGATTATAAGTATATTTTGGCATGATTTAGGCTTGTTTAGATGTGTTTTAAGTTGGTTTAATTGCTGGTATATGGTTTACTTGTGTTCCAAGCAAACACAATTTGGTAAGCTTGCATTTAAAGGTATCTTTGAGGTCACTCAGGCTGCCATACGGCTTGTCATACGACTATGTGTCTCACATAGGCTTCGGACATGGTCGTGTGCCATGTAACAGTTTGAAGCCATTTTAATTCACACAGACTCAGAGAGTTACACAGCCTGGTGACACGGCCCTATGACCCTATTACACGAGCATGTGCATCTACACGGGTGGGCACACGAGCATACTGTAGAGTCACACGATCGAGGCTCTATCACATGGCCTAGCCACATAGTCGTGTAACCCATGTTTTCTATACTTTTCTATACTTTTTTTGTTTCAAATTAGTCCTTGATCATTTTTGTTTTATTTCTAAGACCTCGTAAGCTCGATTTAAGTCTCGTATTTATATGAATAGCATGATTAATGAATTATTATTTGTCTAAATGATTGGTTTGAGTTGAATTCTGAAATGTTATTGCATAATCTAGTCTTGTTGCTTGTCATACCATCCCATGACCTAAATCCGGTGACGAAGACGAGGTAAGGATGTTACAGATAAAATAAGATCATTTTTGGAGAACAGGTTTATCCCAAAGAGATTAAGGATATCCTAGAGGGTAACACGCTTATAACAAGGTTCTTGGACGAGCATTGATCAAGTTACTTTCGTAATGGAATGTCGTTGGGGAGAGCTCAGTCATGATACTTTAATGGGATGAATTCATGACTACATGAGTTTATAGTTAACAGGCAAAAAGCTGGAACTTAACTATAAATCATTTGAGACTTAACCATATATGTCCAATCAGTTCCTTTGCTAGCTCATTGAAACCATAAATGAATTGCATGTTGAATCAAATGAAAAAAAAGGGATAAAAATGGTAAAAATGGAGAAATGGGAAACATTTTGAAATGAATGTGGTTTTCTCCAAAATGAAAATAACCAGGAAATGAATTTATGGTTTTCAAATGAAATGAAGTTTGAAAATGAAAATAAATTATTTGGTCATAGTAAATCCGTTGAATGTAGAAATATTAAATATATTTTTCTTTTAGATTCTTTTACAATAAAATCGTCATGATTTTAATTGTAACACCCTCATTCCCGACCCAGTCGTTGGGTCCAAGCTAAAGGATGTCACATTCGTTATCGGAGCAACTACAATTATTTTAGATACAAATACACATCACAATTTAAATAAATTACTTATGAGCATATAATAACACTATTAACTAAATTCAATAAATACTAATTTGATACTCAAGTTCATATAAATATAAAGATATACCAACAATGACTCAACTAGATAGGTACATGCCAAACTATTCAAAACCGTGAATACACTAACCTTGTTGAGTCTAGGATTTTCTCTAGATGCTGAAGCCAAAATTCAAGATCTTGAATATAACCTAACCTACGCACGAAAAACAAATCGTACGCTGACTAATTAACTTAATGGTATTTCAACAAAGTCAATATCAACACGAATAAGTTAATGAAAACACTCAATAATTATATCTACGCAAAACATACTACTAAGTACATCATTTGTACCGCTTATGTTCATTTAAATAAGTTCCATAAACTAGTTCAAAAGTATAACATGTTAGCATACTATATTCCTAATCGAGTCAATTTATTCGTCCCACTTTCATACCAACCTTCCGGATCATAACCAGCTATGCATGATCTTTCACAATTGCAACTCATGTTAAATCTCATTATCAAATTTTATATTCTAACACTGTCCAATACAATATAGCATACTTATATTCATATAAGTTCTAATATTCAATATACATACGTACTAACTTACCATGTAATATTCAAGTTCAAATCATAACATTTCTACTTTAATCACAACTGTCACCAAATCATATACAATTCACTAACCAAATTATAAATGCTTACTACCTTAATTGATAATCTATAAGTATGTTTAATTATGTTCATTCATCAACTATCAATTCAACTTAACCCTTCAAAGATATAACTCAATTCATTCAATTATAACCAAACCATTTCTACCATATATCCAAACATTTCCTTTACCAACTCATGACATTATTATCATGCTATTTGTATATCCTTTTCACTTACCTAATTACAATTTATTCCTACCTTAGTCAATAATATTATTGTCAAACACCATTTAATGTCCTTGAGCTACCTACCATATGATCCCATACTCATTTCACACTTTAAGCACATCACAACATTTTTATATACACATGATTCATAATTTGAATACATAACAATTTAAATATAATTATAACATATGAATTTACTCACATTTAATTTTCCAATTTTACAACACAAACCACCTTAAACAGAACATTAAATTAACGTCACAACAGTTAACATAACCAAAATTTGGATTGCACCAAAATAGCCTCATTGCAATAATTCAAACCGGTCATACCAACATTAATATGTCTCACATTAAACAACATTAAAACACGGCAACTCAGACATGACCTCGGTAATAATTTGAACACATGACTGCATTTTTAATACACTTTAACTACCTAAAAAATTATTAACATCTTATATCATTCACAATTTACAGTATAATTAAGACGCATTTAAGTATAAAGGAGATGTTGAAATTTTAACCTTTGAATGGCCTCCAATTCATTTGTTGTACAACAATCATTATAACAATTTGGAAAACAAAATTCTCCCCAAATCAGACAACAAAAGCTTAGAGAAAACATACATTTTATTTTACTCCAAGCATGGTTTGAAACGCCATGAAAATCGAGAATTTCTTGCCACTTAGAAATTAGTCAAGCAAGAAAATTTATAAATTAATTAAGAAGAACTCACTCACAAGCACATTTAACTTATTCCAATTTCGACCATAAACAATATCAATGTAGGATACTTATTAAGCAATAAAGAGTTTAGTTTATCCTACATTGGGCAGCAAAAGACAACACTAAAATAGTATGATTGACCAACTATACCGCATTCAAATTGTCCATACTTTCAAAAACATCCCTACTTTCAAGGAAGGCTTAACCTAAACAGTACAGTACTCATTGTAACAGCCCGATTTTTAATGGTGTCAGAAATAGTAATTTTGAGACCACAAAATCGACGAGGAAGTTCGTATAATTAGTATTTAAATTATACGAGTCAATAATAATTTTTATATTGAATTTTGATTTGAAAATTTTTAATTAATTGAATTAATAGTTAATATGAGTGGTTTAGTCTAAAAGTCAAGTGGTTGTTGAAAATAAGGTATTAGGGCCTCGTTTTCATAATTTAGGGTCATAAATATTTTATTGAATATTTATAAAGTTGTATTATATGTGAATTGAAGTTTGGTCCGGAAATTTTGATGATTTATTGCTTAATTAAAGTAAAAAGATTAAATTGCAAAAGAGGTAAAAGTTAAGTGCTATAGATTTAAAATAGTAAAGGGACCAAAATGGTGATTAAACCATGGTCAAAAAGTCCAAGCGGTGGTGGATGCCAATCATTTCACTAACTTTTGGGTTATTTATTCATTTAGTCCTAATTAGTTTAAAGCTAAATTGTAAATAAGCTTGTTTAATTGGAATTTAATATAATTGAAGGACCAATTGTGTAATTAGACCCTCCTTCAATGGCCTAATAATAGAAATGATGTGGAATTCTTTACATTGTGGTAAATTGTAATTAAATCCTAATTAAATAAGGATTTACGAATTAGTCTACTTTCTAGTAATATCAAAAATGGTGGTTTCGGGGCCACAACTCTGATGTTTTAGGCGGTAAATATTAATTATTTAATATTTACGAGGTCATTAGTGTCGGATAAAAAAAATTTAGGAAAATTTAACGTTTGGATAGTTAATTAAGTAAAAATGACTAAATTATAAATATGAAAAAAGATGGATTTATTAGTTAAAATGGGTAATTTAAAAGGATTTGGATGGTAAATAAACCACCATTACTCATAGTGGACGGTTTTGGCTTTCATTTAGCTAAAATTTCATGAGTTAATTAAGGGTAAAATAGTAATTAAATAAATAAATAAAATTTAAATGAAATAAAAGCCAAATTGGCTATGAAATTTCATTATTTTCTTCTTCCAAAGGCCGAAACACCGTTGTTAAGGGGAGAACAAGCTTTGGATCAAGGACGAGTGGAAAACCGAAAAAAAGAAAAATTACCAAATAATCTATGTACCTTTTTCATTGCTACAATTTAGTCAAGTAAGTTCGTTCGGTTTAATTTTAATACAATTTAAGTGTATATTATATGAATGTAATTGTTGAATGTTGAATAATATATTGATGCATGTAATTGAAAATGGAAATAAGAAATTGATATGGTATCGATCACTGATTGAGATATTCTGAGCCGATGAATGTTTGGTTGTTGAACTAAAGCTTGCATATGAAATATGAGATAGTGAGACATTCACGTATTGTTCTGTGATGGAATGCTTTGAACCGATGAACATAGGACAGGATGCGATTGGCATGCCAATAGGTTATATTGCGTGCAGTACGGGGTTGAGTTGAGCAGTGGAGATGATTTTGTATATTCTCTATTCGTTGGATATGTCGAGGCTCTACATTTTTTGTGGACTTTCGTGATATATTACTGTGTTATTTGGTGTGATGGATGGATCGGCTCATACGAGCATTTGGTGTGCTGGACGGACTGGCGCATACGAGCATTTGGTGTGCTGGCTGGTTAACCGTGTACTCGTATCCACTTATCATTCATCGGGCTATCTTTATTGATCTTTAAAAGTTATTAAAACATGGAAACTAATTTGTTCTATTGATTGTGCAACACTCACGTGTTGTGAGCTGTGATTGACAGGAAATCTGATAATAACCTTATGACAGGAACTCTGTTCTTTAATCTTGTTATTTGATTTGTTAGTTTTAATTTAGTAAGATTTATCGTTCAATCAATGAACTTACTAAGCTTTACGAAAGCTTACTCGTGCTATTTGTCTTATTTCTTGTAGATATGTTTTGTGGAATGGGAGGTCGAATCAACTCAAAAAAATCACACTATCCAGGGATCATTTGGTAGCTTTTGAATACATCTTAGCTTATATGGCATGTAATAGGAATATCTGGTTATGTTTTGTAATGGTTCATAGTATTTGAAATGTGTGTGCATTGTGCATTTGATGTTGTGACAGGAGTAATTAAGTGAAGTTTGCATGTTTCATCCTGAGTCCAAGAAAGAAATGGTAAGTTTGAATGAATATGTCATGATAAATTTGGTTTAAGTTAATTATGATATTATGGGAGCCATAGTAAGTCAATTGAAACATGTTGTGGCTTAAAATGTAATAGGCTAATAGTGAATGTTTGGTGATAGTTTTAAACACATATGTTGTAGTTTGATGTTCTTGAATTGTTGTTGTGCTAAGTAGCTATTTGAGGCTTGTATGCTTAATTCTAGTTGAGGCATGAGTAGATGATGCTAATCAAGCATGAATTGATAAGTTTTGTTATTAGTGATGGCATGCATTTATGGTTTGAAAGTTTAGCTTGATAATGGATTTGTATGTAATTGAAATGTGGTGTCAATGATGGCACATTGGTTAGGCACATAGGTTGGTTGTTTAAGTTGGTTTGGAGTATTTTAAAATGTACTCTAAAGTCTTGTGAACATATGTGTAAGTATATAATTAAGTACTTACGTATTTGTATATGAAATGAGCATGTTTTGGGATATTTTTGCATACACACGGCCTAAGACATGAGCTATCACACGGCCGTGTGTCACACACGGGAAACCCACACTGTTAGGTGCAGGTTTCACACGGCCCTAAACGTGTTAGGCGCAAGTTTCACACGGACTACCACACGGCCTGTGACACGGCCGTGTGAGGGCATTTCAAAAGGTACACAGTCTGACACATGTTTGGCCACACGGCCATGTCTGGAACCACATGATCTGGGCTCTATCATAGGGCCTAGATATACTGCCGTATGACCCTATTTTGGAAATTTTCATAATTAACCTAAATCTTCTGATTTGTTTCAAATTGATCCCTGATTGTTCCTAAACTAATTTTAAGGTCTCATAAGCTCAATTTAAGGCCCATAAATGCATGTATGACTCTTACATAAATTATTATGAAATTCTTTTAATTAAATTGGCAACTTGATGCTATCTACTATTGATTGTTCTAGATCGTACAGTAATACGCCATAACCCTAATCCAGTGACGAGTACGGGTTATGGGTGTTACATCCATCAATTGGAAGTAAACTCATGATAACATTTGTATTTAAAAGTTTCATTATGAGCAGCATAAAAGACTTGCAACACATAGTTTACGTACTCAAACTTCATCTCATTTAGAGGCTACTTTGAACAGCCTCAACCATACAATATCCAGTCCTCCTTATCAACGTCATGTCCGAACAATATAACATTCATTAACACTACGAGACCACATTGTAAATAGCACATTTAAGTAATGAATTTATTCATAATCAGACAACTTATTTAGACTCAACGAAACAACCTTGAACGTGTCATTCGGTCAATATTGATCCAACAAATATTCGGACCACTTTCTAAAATAAAATTCGAAAAGCCCATTTATTTACAATTCATCAATACATAATTAAAATGATTTCAGCAACATTAACTCATCAATTGAGCAGGGACCTAATTTGTAAGGTTATACTTAATATACATAATGTTTCGGACAACATAAATCATCCACAACACATTCATTAAATCAACATATCAAAATTACATTCGGACGGTGTCTGTAATAGCCCATTTTTTAGTACTGTCAAAAATAGTGATTTCGGGACCACAATTCGACAAATAAGTTTGTATTATTATTTAATTAATACAAGTCAATTATAATTTTATATAGAATTTTGATTTGATAATTTTTAGCTAATTAAATAAATAAGTTAGGTATAAGTGGTTGTCTCAAAAGTTAAATAGTTTCAAAAAACGAGATAACGAGACCTCGTTTCTAAAAATCGAGCCCTTGAATATTTTTATTTAACATTTACAGATTTATTATTTTGATACGTGAAAGTTCAATTCGAGAATTTTATTGTTTAGTTTGTTAATTAAAGAAAATGACTAAGTTGTGAAAGTTGTAAAATCTAGTTATAATTTAATTATAGTGATTAGATGGTTTAAATCACATAAGTGGAATGTTTTAAATGGAAATTATACCATTCTTATTTTAGCATGGACGGTTAAGGCATGAAAAATGCTAAAATTGTATGTTTATTGAAGGGCAATCTTGTAATTAAATAAATATAACTTAAGTAAATAAAATAAAAATAAAGCATCATCTTCCTTGGTGTTTCTTACCACCGAAAATGGAATTGGGAAACACCATTGAATATTTTGAGTTTCAGCAATAGAAAATTCCTCTTGCACGGTATGAATTCTTAGCCCGTTTCTTATAATTTTTATGTTTTTAAGATAGTTACAACTAAGTCCAGCTAACCCGTACCTTCGTTTTTGAAATTGTTAAAGATTTTGGATTTTACCATTAATGAATCTTAGTTATTCTTTATGTTAAATGGTAAATTTGTAGCCTTAGTTGTTGATTAAGATTAATTTGTAAAGTGATTTTTGTTAGTTTTTTAGTTAAAGGACTCAATTGTTAAAATATTAAAATTGATAGGGAATTCTTGTGATTTTGAAATAATAATGAGCTGTAGTTGTATAATTGAAAATTTGGTTAACATGAGAAATTATGAAATTTTGATAAATTTAGAATTTCGGGTTTAGGGACTAAATTGTGAGAAATGTAAAAGTTTAGGGAAAATATGTAAATAATAAAAATTAAGGGTCTTATGCATAAAATGAGTTGGAATATGTATTTAAATTTGATATATTGAATTTAATTATTATATAGATCAAGAATCGAATCGTATGGAGGTTAACCGGGGAAAAGAGAAAATTCTGGATTAGTCTCTGCAAGTCAACCGAAATCATAAATTAGGTAAGTTCATAGTGTAATGATTTTGTAAATGTGTATTTCTTTATAATTATATTATTTTTCACTATTTAATTGTACAAATGTTAAATTTCATTAGTTATATATATTATTACATGTTTCAATTAAGTATAAAGTAAAAGTGTACTATTCGGAAGTTGAGAAATAGTTGTGAAAAATGAATGATATTATCTCGAATGAATGAAATAAACATATGGTATGTGTACAGATATTGTGGAAGTGACTCTAATTTTCTAATATGATGAATTCAGTTTAAATGCATGTTTGAACGTAGTAAACGATTAGGATACAGTTGGCATGCTAATAGGGTTAGAACGCGCGCTTGTATGGGATTGCACTTTGGTGCCTCTGTTTGCACTTCAGCGCCTCTGTTACGCATCTTTGATGCCTTTGGTGCTATGTGGTGTAGTTACCCTAGTATCTGAGTCAAGTTACTATAGTTCACTGGGTTATGTATTATTTGACTTAAAACTTATTTACTTTTTCCTTTCTATTGAACGTTTAAATTGCTACTATGTGGTAAATAGCACTATGAAGTGCTTGTTTATAAATGTTGAGAATTAATTTGAGATATGGTGATTGATAGAGTTTGGTTAGTTCTTTTGAAAAGTATCATTTAGGCTATATATGATTATATACTAATGCAGGGTGATTTTGTAATCGATTATCAGGAATTAGAAATTTATCCTCTTAATTATCTATTTGATTAAGATAAGTTGATATTGAATTCATAAACTATTTGAAGATGTTAAGTGATGAAATTGAATAATTAATTATTATGTGCTTAAAAGTTGTTTGTAACAATACTGAAACGAATGGAAAGTTTATGCTTATATGTACGAAACACACGCTTTGTAAATGTGATATTGGTGACAAAGTTATGTATTTAACTATCAAAGGATGATTTGTTTTGATTTGAACTATCGTGGTTTATGATCGCTCAATTGAAACTTTTGGTACTAACATTATGTGATTTTAGAAATGATTGTCAGGTTTAGAAAATTTAATCCTCTTTTAGTATTCATTTATGGATTGAGGTAAGTTTATTTGAATTCTTATCTATGGACTTATTAAGCTTCTTAAGCTTACCTATTTTCATTTTTATTTTGTAGTTAATGTTTTGCGAAACTGGTCAGGCAGATCAACTTTGGAGCTCACACTATCCAAACTCTTTCGGTAGCTATTGTTTGAGTTATCATAATTTTTGGCATGTATATAGGGTTTGATGTTGTCAAGGTTAAAAATTTAGTTGAATTGAAATTAAGCCTATATGGTTTTGGATAGGTAATCTATGATATATGTTGATGTTATTTTGGATGTGGTAACATTCAGTACACTTGTTATTTGGCACTGTTTTGGTTTGATTTCTCTTGTAATGATGAAATGTGGTCAATTTGGTAGGTAGATAATGATAATGGACATTTTTTAGATGTCTTTGGTATGTGATTTGGTATTTTGTATTTTGGGGCTTTGTTTATAATTGATTGACATGAACATGAATGTGATGTTTTATGTGAATTACTTGATTGTCATGTATAAAAATTGCGGTGTCAATGAAGGCACATTGTTTAGGAATCTAGGTTGAATGTTTTTAACATGTTTTGGGTTCGTTTAGGTGTGTTTTAAGTAGGTTTAATTGCTGGTAAATGAGTTGCTTGTGGTCTAAGTAAGTTCGATTTGGTATATTTGCATTTAAAGGTTCAATTAGGGGCACACAGCCTAGGACACGGGCTGTCACACGGTCGTGCACTGCACACGGCCTCTTTACATGGTCGTATGTTCCAAAACAGTATGTCACACGGTTTGGGACACGGCCTGCGACAAGGTCGTATGACCCAACATTGAAGTTAACACGGACTGGCACACGGTCTGCAACATGGTCGTGTGACCTTATTTCAAATATACACACGGTCTAGCACATAGCCTACGACACGGCCATGTGAGGGAATTTTAAAAGTTACACGGTCTGTCACACGATTGGTTACACGGCCATGTCTCTAAGCCATACGGCCTGGGTTTTGTCACAAACCTGGCCACACAGCCATGTGACCCTTGTTTTCCAAATTTTTTTTAAGTTTTTTCCATATTTCTCTTTTTTTATTCAAATCAGTCCCTGGTTGTTTCCAATCTATTTTTAGGGCTCCGTAAGCTCGGCTTAAGGCCCGTAAATGTGATTTTTCTGTGAATGAAATGAATATTTGAATGTTGTTTGAATGGACTAGTGTTGTAAATTGTTTGTTATGCACTGTAATACTCTGTAACCCTAATTGGATGATAGAGACGGGTTAAAGGTGTTACAGTGTCATTAGCCCAAAACAGACAACTTAATTAACTCTAAAATTGGCAGCATAACAGCATCTAAATTTGACATTGACCAGCACATTTGGACAACTAAATTTAGTAAAGAAAATCAACATAACTTATGTACATTAATAGCTTAATTTAGACATGTGAATAGCATAAATAATTGCATTTACAACAGGGGTGAGACACATTAAAACAGCAAGATAAATTCTGAATTTCCAACATTCGTATATCCACCATTAGATCGAATAGTAGTTACAGTTGACATTCAAACAACAAAGATTTCCTTTAATTTGAACAGCAACAAACCAATTAACAGCAATTTAATATAACATTTAATTCATAAATTTTTCCTTCTTTCTGGACAGCAGCAAATAGCAATTACTTATAGCATTTTATATCCTAAAATTTTCTTCATTTCGTATAGTAGCTAAACCATGCAATTTAGCTACTAAAACTTGGTTTAAATACACCTTATAGTCGAGTATTACCTACACGCATAACAATTAATTAAGCATGAGAATTTAATAAAACCACATTAATTGTTAGTTTTGTACTTAAGGACTAAAGTGAATAAATTAAGAATTTAAGGTAAAATTTCAGTAATAGTAGATATTAGATGGTCTATAAGGTATGTAATTGAAATCGGTTTTAAAACCAAGGCTCAAAATTGAAAGATATGGTTATTTTGATTTCAAGTACTAAATTGAATAAAATGTAAAACTTTATGGGTATAAAAAAGATGAAATTTTTAGGTTTATACATGTTAAGTTATAATGTATAATTGTTTAATATTGATGAATTGAATAGAATAATTGTATAGATCAAGAATTGGATCAAAACGGAGATAATTGGGGAAAAGAAAAATTATAGATTAGTCTATGAAGTTTCAACTTATTTTGTTGTTTTTGCCACGTAAGTTCATACGGAACTTACTACCATATTTATGCTATGTTGAATTGTGTTTTATTTCATGAATATGCTTGGTTTGAAGTAAATTTAGTGCATTTGGCATACTTGGCAAAACATGGATTGAATTGAAAATTATGAGATTATTGGCTATTACAAGAAGGTACAGAGTATCAATATAAATGTTGAATGTTTATAAGACTTGGAATGAAATATGTAAACTGGTATAGGGTTTGTTAATGATATGTATACAACAACGATGCCCGTGTGAACTTAGTAAAAGATTAGGATATGTATGGTATACCATTAGGTTTATACACTTAATTGATCAGGGATTTACATGATGTTACGAGATCTAGCATTTGTTGTAGATTCTCGGGTTATACCTATCGTTGGTTTAGCCTGTACTAGTAACCTCAATACAATGTCAACTTGTGTGAGAAATTCCATTAAAATGTCAGCTTGTGTGAGCAACACTGATATATGTCATCTTATGTGAGCAAAACATTCTTGTGTATATGAGTTCATTTTACTATAGTTCCCTCAGGCGAAATTTCAATCTAATGAAAGAGGAAACTTGAAAAGATTTGGAAACGGATTGCATATGCATTCAAATTGAGATATGTTATATAATTTCTTGCTTAATGTTTTTATATGCAATTTGACTAACCTACTTGGTTGTATATGATGATATGCATTAGTTGAATTAATGTATTTCAAGGAAAGCTACATTGTAGCTTGTTCAATTGATCAGGGTAAGTTTTAGTTTCCATATGAGCTTACTAAGCATTTTATATGCTTACCCAGTTGTTTTCCCTTTTCCTTGTAGATCATTACCTTACGGAATGCATCAAGTCAAATCATTTCGAAGCTCACACTATTCTATCATTGAGTTGGTAGCTTTTGATCATTTTGAGTCAAAGATTGTGGCGTGTAAATAAGGTGTCTTATGGTACAACTTAACATGTAAATGTGCTTACTTATGACAAGTTTACTTTAGCCTTTACTTATCATGTTGAATTGGTGACTTAAATCATACATGTTGTTGAGTATATAGATGTGATGACTTATAATTATAGATATGTCATATGGAATGGCAACAAGTAGGTTAAAAATGGTAGTTGGCAATGGTTAAAGCTTATATGAAATTGCACATGTTGATGTCTTGTTTGAACTTGTGTTTTGGCATGTATTTGACTTAGATCATTTAAGGGTCAATAGCCATTGATATGTGAAATGTGTATAAATGCATGAACTAAGAAAGGAATGATATGTATCAAGATGTTATGGCATAAGTAAGGGATAGTACTTAAATGGTTAAATGTTGACGTGAAATGTCATTTGAATTGTTAAGTTTAGTTGGTAATTATGTATTGAATGGTTGTTTAAATATTAAATCGAATGTTTGAGTTGTTTGGCATGATTTTGGCAAGTTTGAAATCAGGTGAAAGTGAAGTTTTGTTGATCATAATGACAGGAATGTATAGAAGCTTTGGAATAGGTACCAAATGGTTCATTTTTACCAAAAATAGGGCCACATTCCGATGAGCAACCTACCTCGTTCCAACGTCGACTGACAATGAGTCACATTGCGACATCGAGTGGCCTGAGGTCACGACATGACATACTTTTATGGCGACGTCACGACGTCGGCTCTGAACTTTTAAAACATTGCCATTTGATCCTATTTCATGCTTAGGTTGATAAAAGATCTTTCGTAAGCTCGATTAAGACTCGATTTTGATTGTTTATCTATATATGAATGTGTTTGGCATTGAATTACAAATGTGCAAGAATATTTTACTATAAACTAACTGTAGTTGCTCAGGCAACAAATGTAGCATCCTGTAACTTGGACCCAACGATTGGGTCGGGCGAAGGGTGTTACAAGGCAATTAAGTAGGGAACTTTTAACTGAATACAAAACTTGATCAACACACATGAGCAAAAATTAATGTAACTAGGTGACTTGTGTACCTCTCTATTAAGTTGAGTAGTAAAAAATGTGATAATTTTTATGTAAAGTTTCAAGTTTTAGTTTTGTGAACGAAGAAAACAATGCTAAGAAAGTTTTACTTCACTTAAAGAGTTTGATCCGACTTAAGTTCAGATTTAGTCAAGACCCACTGTAGCTATCAAACTCTTGAATGTCATATAACAAACCCAAAAAAAAGTAAATAGG
>CM025150.1:14869674-14910410 GCA_013467495.1 Gossypium gossypioides
ATATTTTGAAAGGATAGTTTGGTTAGAAATATATAAAATAATTTTGTTGAACTAACTTTATTTGATAAATTATTTTGATATAATAAACATATCTTTAAAATATAATTTTTTTTAACAAAGAATCCAAAGCATAAATAATATTTCAAAATTTCTAAACATCTTAGAAAATGCTTTAAACACTTAAAAATATTTTTGACAAAATTCTGAAAATAAATTTAAACTCTTGAACTTAATCAAAACCATTTCTAATCAATTGGAAAACTATTCCCTACAAGAAGTATCGATGTTTTCCAAAATATATCGATACTTGTAAAATTATATCGATACTTCATCTTTTTATCGATACCAAATCTGCTTTTTGTTTTGAATAAAAAATTGAACACAAACAATAAGTATCTATACCTTGAAAATTATATCGATACTTATTGAATTTTAACGATACCAAAAATTTATATCAATACCAATTTTGCATTCTATTTTTCATAATCTATTAAAAAATGTCAAAAAGTATCGATACCCATAAAATTATATCGATACCTTTTACTAGGTATTGATAAAACATCTTTGGTATCGTTGGAAACTAATTTTAACAGCCACTGAATCAGACATTAAATGTCTCTAGTATTGATACTCGTACAAAAAGTATCGATCCTTTTTTTTTGCAGGTGAATTTAATAGTTTGGTATTTCCATCCTAATGGCTTTATTTATTCTCCCAACAACCACGTCAATTAGAAATGAATTAGAAGGTATAAATACCAACTTCTGATGGTCCTACAATAACAAGAGACATGATCAAGCCTAAAGATAAATCAATTCAACCTTAGTTTCTTTCAAACTTTTCTTGTACACACTTGTGAGCTTTTATTGTTATTCTTTAGCTCAAGTGTATTCTTGTTTATTTGTGCTTTATTGGCAAACATTCTAATCTTGTGAGGATTATTTCTTAGTTTGCTTCTTTGTAATTATTTGAGAAGGTTTGTCTTAAGATTTGGGTAGAAATCTTAAGAGAGATGTAAGGTTAAACCTTATCTCCAAAGGTTGAACAAACCTTATCTTAAAAAGATCTTTTAGTGGAGAAAGCTCAAAACAAAACTTTGTTAAAACTAGCTTTAATTTTTATAAACATAGAGGTCTCTTAAGGTTTTACAAAAGAAAGATTATTAAAAGTGTATGGGTCTCTAAAGGACTCATAAATACTCAAGATAAATACATCTTTTCAAAATGGATACTTAAAGGGAATAAAATTATATGAACTAATACTTATGGATCCAAAAGAATTTTGGTACCAAAAATCAATGCTTAATTCTATGTTTGTAGGAAGAGGAGCATTGTTTCAAGGTGGAGGGTTCATTCAAAAACTCATGGTACCTTGATAGTGGATGCTCAAAGCACATGATCGGTGATAAGAGCCACTTCATCAATTTGAAGCCAAAAAATGGAGGAGTAGTTACATTTGGTGACAAATCTAAAAGACATGAAGGAATTGACTCTATTGGTACAAGTTCTTTAATTCTTATTGAAAATGTTCTCTATGTCAACGGTCTTAAGCATATCTACTTAGTATTGGCCAATTGTGTGATAGTGGTCTCAATGTCATTTTTGAGTCTAATGGATGTAAAATAGTTGACATTGTGTCTAATAAGATTATGCTTGTAAAACTTAGGATAAAAAAAATATATATGGTACATTTAGATGATTTGCATGATTTACTCATATGCCTTGTTAAAAATGAAAATAATTCTTTATTATGACATAGAAAACTAGGACATGCTAGCATGATCATATTGCATAAACTAGTTAAAAATGATATAGTAAGAGGATTGCCTAATATTATATTTGAATTAGATAAAGCTTGTGATGCATGTGTTAAGGGTAAATATAAAAGAGTTTCATTTAAACCTATTAATGATGTATTAACTAGTAGAATTCTCCAACTAATTCACATAGATTTATTAGGTCCTATTAGGATAGCTAACTTAGGTGGAAAACAATACGCTTTTGTGCTTGTTGATGACTATTCTAGATTTACTTGGGTTCTTTTCTTAAGTACTAAAGATAAAGCTTTAGAAAAAATCATCACATTTTCAAAAATGAATCAAAATGAAAAAGATTACTCTATCACTAGTGTTAGAAGTGACCATGAAACTGAATTTCAAAATCTTAATTTTGAAAATTTTTGATACTCAAATGGAATTAGTCATAAATTTTTTGCACCTAGAACCCCTCAACAAAATGAAGTTGTTAAGAGGGAAAATATAACTTTAGAAGAAATGGCTAGAACCATGCTTTGTGAAAATAATTTACCAAAACATTTTTGGGCAAAAGCCACAAACATACTTGTTACATTGTTAATAGAGTGATGATTAGACCTATTTTAAAGAAAACTCCATATGAACTTTTCAAAAATAAAAAGCCTAACATTATCTACTTTTATCTTTTTGGATGCAAGTGTTTTGTTTTAAATAATGGAAAATACAATTTTGGTAAATTTGATGCAAAAAGTGATGAATGAATTTTTCTTGATTACTTTTTAAATTCTAAAGCCTTTTGAGTGTTTAACAAAAGAACTTTAATAGTAGAAGAGTCTATACATGTTATCTTTTATGACTCTAACCTTCCTCCTATAAAAGATTCTTGTATTGATGATGATGATGATGCAATTTTTTTTTAATAATAATGGTAAAGTGGATCAATCATCAAGTGAAAATATTCAAGAACAAACACAAAATGTTCTAGAGGAGCTTACAATAGAGGAAAGGGAAGTCGCTCATCCAAGAGAGTTCAACTATGTAAAGGATGGTAAGATATTGAGAAATCCATCCAAAGGGGTAACTACTAGATCTTCTCTTAGAAATACTTGTAATTATGTTGCATTTATCTCATGCATTGAGCCTAAAATATCAAAGAAGCATTAAATGATGAATATTGGATATTGGCTATGCAAGAAGAGTTAATCAATTTGAGAGAAGTAAAGCATGAACCCTAGCTGAAAGATCTTTTAATAAATCTACTATAGGTATCAAATGGGTTTTTAGGAACAAGCTAGATGAGAGTGGTAATGTAGTGAGGAACAATGTTAGACTTATTACTTAAGGTTACACTCAAGAGGAAAGAATAGATTATGATGAAAGTTATGCTCTCGTAACCAAGATGGAGGCCATTAGAATGTTTTTAGCTTTTACATGTTTTAATGAGTTTAAACTATATCAAATATATCTTAAGTATTTTTCTAAATGGTTTTATAAATGAAGAAGTGTATGTTGAAAAACTACTTGGTTTTGAAGAATCAAAATTTCCAAATCATGTTTTCAAACTTTCAAAAGCCTTATATGGTTTAAAACAATCTCCTGGAGCTTGGTATGAAAGATTATCAAATTTCCTCACTGAAAAAGGTTTTTGTAAAGGGAAGGTTGACACAACATTTTTATCAAAAGAAAATTAGTAGTTCAAATTTATGTTGATGATATCATTTTTGGTTCTATTAATGATCTTCTTTGTTAAGAATTTTCTAAGCTAATGCAAGGTGAATTTGAGGTGAGCATGATGAGAGAACTAAATTCCTTTTGGGACTCCAAATCAAGCAAAAAAAGGATGACATCTCCATCAATCAAGCTAAATACACAAAAGAAATGCTCAAGAAGTTTAGGATGAATATTCTCAAACCACAAGCTACTTCTATGAGCTCTTCTACAAAGCTTGACAAAGATGGGGAAGACAAATATGTTGATTTAAAGTTATATAGGTTTATGATTGATTTTTTACTTTATCTTACCACAAGTAGACCCAATATCATGTTTAGTGTTTGCTTGTGTGCTAGATTTTAATCATATCCTAAAGAATCACATTTACAAGCCTTTAAGAGAATATTTAGATACCTTAGAGACACTCCTAATTTAGACATTTAGTATTCTAGAGACTCATCCTTTAGCTTGCATGCATTCTTAAATGCAGATTTTGGAGGATGCAAACTAGATAGGAAGAGCACCTCCGATACTTTTCAATTCCTAAGCAACATGCCTGTATCATGGTTTTCAAAGAAATAAAATAGTATTGCATTGTCCACTAGCGAAGTGGGATATGTTTCTGTCAGTAGTTATTGTGCTCAAGTTTTATGGACGAAACAACAACTTAAGGACTATGGAATTGATATAGATACCATTCCTATCAAGTGTGACAATACTAGTGCTATTTGTCTCACTAAAAATTCCATCCAATATTCTAGAACTAAACATATTGAGATTAGACATAATTTCCTTAGAGATCATGTCCGAAAAGGAGAGATTGTTCTAGAGTATGTTGACACCTTAAATTAATTAGCTGATATTTTTACAAAACCTTTAGACAAAGAAAGATTTTGGACACTTAAAGAGAAAATTAGGTATTACTACATTACCTTAATTTTGTGTTCAAATGATTTTTTTTCACTTTGTTGTTTTCAAAATGTTTTATGACTTAAAATTGATTGCAAAAGTATCCATGCATGACTTTTATGTCTTCAATATACAATTAGTTAAGGGGAGCTAGTTGTTGCATGATTAATCTATTTTGATCAATATTGTCTAGCATAAAATTTTGAATACCTTTGAATGTGCTCAATTAGACTTTGTTTGATGAGAATGTTCAATTTTTACATACCTCACAATACTCTATGTTTCATATGCATCATACTCAATTTTGGCATATGCAAGGATATGAACTCATTAGAAATTGTTATTGAGTCATCCTAAGTTAGTATAGAACTAGTTAGAACTTAAAATTCATGTTGGGAAAATTTTTTGCACTTCGAAGAATATTTTCAGCATTTGGTATCGATACCGATACAATTTATTTATACTTTTTAAAAATTATAGATACTTGTTTAAAAAGTATCAATACTTGGGGGATTTTTAAAGTACATCCAATGTGTTTTGAACCGATTTAGAAAACCCCTAAAGTTTTTTATTTTTTTTCAAAACCCTCTCAACCCATTCTTTAAAATCTTCAATTTTTTCATCTTCTCTTTAAAGTCTTGGCTCAAATCAACCTACATTATCATCTTCTACAAGGATTTTTCAAGTTTTCTCTCATTTTTCACAATTTCAAAGAAATTTCGAGGTAAAACTCTTATTTTTCTACTACGAAATCTGTGGAATTCCTTTTAAATTGTTGATTAGAAATTGTATTTTTGGGTTGATTTGGAACATATATATGTGTTTTCATACAGGTGGTTGCCTATTTTTAAACAAACTCTTAAAATTTTTCTTCAAACTTATTGCCCACAAAGTGTTCGATAAAATTCCCCAACTAGATTTTAAGTGCTAATATGGTCACTCTTGTCTAGTTAGTTAGAATGTCGGTTAGGAAATTCCTTCGTTCCAGTCATTCATCTTCTTCTAGTGGACAACCCAATTCTTTTGATGATTGTTTTAGAGATAACCATGACTCTTATCGTTTCAATCAATATTTTGTAAAATGAAACGTTAATGTTTCTCACACCCTTGATATCGATTTTTTGGCCAAAACCAATTTTTCGTTTCTTCAAACTTTAACCGAATGACAGTGGATTGTTTTTTTTCAAAATTCATTCAACAACTCATTCTAATCTTGTTCAAGCATTTTATTCAAATACTAGACTCGAACATGATGAGTCCAGTGAGACGGTTGTTGCTATAAATTCCGTTCTTATAAATAATCTTATTCATCTCACTTTAAAAAATTTTGATGAATTTTTGAAACTTCCTCTCTGGGGTGAGTCAAATGAGAAAGGCCCTTATAATTTGGCCTTGAACGTTCGATGCTCGTTTGCATCCAAGCTAGATGTCCATGATCGTATTTTTCATTTTATAATTACATGGATATTACATCATATTTCAAAACATGCCGTTCTTCGATCTACCGACTATTGGTGGATTGATTCTTTTCATAGCAATAGGCATCCGAATTTGGCTTTAATCTTATTCAATGACATTACCAAATGTCTTGGTCAAAAGCTTGAGAGTAAGCTCTCTTTACCCTTTGGTACATTCTTGTCATATATTTTCAAATGTCATAACATCCCCACAAATGTCGATCCTCCTTTGGCTATTAAACACAAACCTATTATTTTTCTACCCTTCATAGAGCTGGTTTTAAACTGGATCTTGCTACCAACACTTGGGTTAAAGATTTTACCATGTTCCTCAAGACGATCATAATGAAGAAGACGAAGACCCTTCATTGGCTTCTTCCTCCACTCAATCGTCTACTCAGCCTCTCTCTGATGAAATGTCTATCGTCATCCTTAGCGTAATTACCTCATTGATTGATGAGTTTAGGGGTTTTAACACTCAGGTAGATGATGCCTTTAAGAGTGTTAATGATAATGTTCGTGGTTTAGACTCTAGGATGTTTAGGATGGAGGAAAATATTGCATTTCTAATGTATCAATTCCCTTCTCTTCCTCCACCTCAAGGAGACTAGGATGCATGTATTTCATTTTCTCATGCATCTCACTCATCTTCATTGCATATTTTCTCATCTCTATGTTAGAACTTAATGTTTATTTTGATATCTTATTTGTAGATACTTGTTGGTTTATTTTGATACATCTATGTTAGTTCTTTGAATTTTCAATTATTTACTCTTTTATTGGACTAACAAAATCTCTCTCTTAATCTTTATTTGTTAATTTTTGATATAATAAAAAGGGAGAGAAAATAAGTCAAATCCTTATTTCCAAAATTTCACAAAAAATCAAGTCATTGATTCAAATTAAACTTTAAAAAGGGGAGTAACAAATTCAAAAACGAATTTACCAAAATATTTTGTTATATCAAAAAGGGGGAGATTGTTGAACTAGCTTTATTTGTTAAATTATTTTGATATAAAATATATTTAAAATATAAATTTGTTTTTTTGAATAAAGAATTCAAAACATGAATAATATTTCAAAACTTCTAAACATCTTAGAAAATTCTTTAAACACTTAGAATATTTTTGACAAAATTCTGAAAACAAATTTCAACTCTTAAACTTAATCAAAACCATTTCAAATCAATTGAAAAATTGTTCCCTACAAGAAGTATCGATGTTTTCCAAAATATATCAATACTTGTAAAATTTTATCGATACTTCATCTTTTTATCGATACCAAATCTACTTTCTGTTTTGAATAAAAAATTGAACACAAACAATGAGTATTGATACCTTGAAAATTATATCGATACTTATTAAATTTTAACGATACCAAAAATTTATATCGATACCAATTTTGCATTCAGTTTTTCACGATCTATTAAAAAAGTTAAAAAGAATTGATACCCATAAAATTATATCGATACCTTTTACCAGGTATCGGTAAAACATCTATGGTATCGTTGGAAACTAATTTTAACGGTCATTGAAGTAGGCATTAAATGTCTCTAGTATTGATACTTGTACAAAAAGTATCGATAATTTTTGTTGCAGGTGAATTTAATGGTTTGGTATTTCCATCCCAATGACTTTATTTATTCTCCCAACAACCACAACGGTTGGAAATGAATTAGAAGGTATAAATACCGGCTTTTGATTGTCCTACAATAATAAGAGACATAATCAAGCCTAAAGATCATTCAATTTAACCTTAGTGCTCAATTATTTCATACTTTTCTTGTACACACTTGTGAGATTTTATTGTTATTCTTTAGCTTAGGTGTATTCTTGTTTATTTGTGCTTTATTGGCAAACATTTTAATCTTGTGAGGATTATTTCTTAGTTTGCTTTTTTGCAATTCTTTGAGAGGGTTTATCTTAAGATTTGGGTAGAAATCTTAAGAGAATTGTAAGGTTAAACCTTATCCTCAAAGGTGGAACAAATTAGTGAATTTGGGAAAATCCTTAGTAGTGGAAAACTAAGGTAGTGGAGTAGGCAATTGGAGTCGAACCAGTCTAAATCTTTGTGTTCACTGTTTCATACTCTTTCTTTGCTCCCACCAAATTTTTTAAAGGCCAATTCACCCCCTCTTGGCAATTTTGGTTTGATCAATCGAGCTAACAATTGTTTTTAAATTGTAGAAATTAAATGGATGCTGAAAGTTTAAATAAATTATTTTAAAAACTATAAAAAAAAGAGATGCACCACTTGTTGCAATATGAGCTTGTGTACCTTGTTATATTATATATATATATGATATGGGAAGAGATCCACTTACACTAGTATAAAACTTAAGTGGTTTTACACCATTCCATAATTTTTTATATGATCAGTGTTTTAATAACCCAACCATTGAATTTATCAATATATTTGTACTTATCATGTATATAAATTTTTGAATTAATCTGATATCTCTATCATCGATATGATACATCGATATGATATTTCTATCATATCAACTTAAAATATTTTCTATCTTAATATATATAATGGTTGAATTTTTTTTATATAAAACAAATAGTTAATTTTTTTTAACTTATATCGAACTTGACATGCATGATCCACATGAACGGAGCATGTAATCACATGTGGTTACATCAGAAGCTATTGAAGTTCAACTGAATTTGACGTACGAAGAAGAACCAATAAAGATTCTTGCTTGGGAAGTAAAGGAACTAAGAAATATGCGGGTTCCTCTAGTGAAGGTATCATGGAGACATCATAATATGGAGGAAGCGACATGGAAAAGTGAAGAAATAATGAAGTAGTAGTACTCACAACTATTTGAGTTAAGTAAATTTCGAGGATGAAATTTTATTTTAAGGGGGGAGAATGTAACATCCCTAACACCCATTTGAAATGAGAACCGTGTCAATATGAATTTTGTGCATGTTAGAGTTCTTGAAGTAGATAAAATAGAATAATATTAGAGGAAAAGGTAGTTGGATATCATAAGAAATTAAAAGGACTATTGGATTTAGAGAAATTAATTTAAGTTATTGACTAAATTGTAAAGGGCTGAGAAGTGTTAAGCAAATGTATGAAAATTAAAAATAAGAAATGATTAGATTAGTTGGATGGGAAAAAGAGGGAGGACTAGAAGAAAAATTTAACCATGGAAGTATAAATATGTCTGGATGAGATTGGAAGTGAATAGGCATCACTTGTGTAGTATGATGATGATTAGATATTTTCTTAATTAAGTGTTATTAATAATTTAAAATAAAAAAGAAAGATATTTCTACATAGAAATATGTGGAAAAGTTTTCATTATCATCTTCATCATATCTCCTCACGTCTCTCTTATCTCCCTTTTCATTCATTTTCTATTTTATTTCAATTTAGTCCCTTTCTACCATTTTCACCTTTCTCAAGCTCAAAACTTCAAATTACTTCCATAGATTTTTAGTGAAATCACAAGAAAAACTCCATGGCAAGATAATTTTCTTGTGAAGTTAGCTAGAGTTCACATTTGAAGAGAGAAAAGAGAAGTTAGAGATTTAAGTAAATGTTTAAGGTAAGGGTGATGAAGTTTCTTATAGCACTTTATGTTTATCTCATAAAAATACATGGAAATATTGTATATGTCTTTTATGTTAATGAAGAGAAAGAGAAGTGAAGTGAAGGATAAGTTGGGGATAAAGGCAAGGGAGTTGCAAAAGAGTGAAGAAAATGGCTTATCCAAGTATTAGATTGTAAGTATATCAAGAATTTTACTTTACCTAATTTAAACCCTAAATGAAAATTTAATATATTTATTTAGTATTATTCATGAGATCTGATTGTATATGAAAATAATGCTTTGTATTATGAAATTTGTCACTCCTGGATCCCTTTATAAACCCTAATTTAGAAGAATATTGGGACTAAATTGAACTCATAGAAAGTTGGTAGACTCTACTAAGAATTTTGGGAAAAAATTCTGACTATCGAATATACAAGTAGATTTCAATTTTAGTTTAGCTAGATTGGAACAGGCTGTTCCATAGTGGGAGACAAAATGATTAGGAAGGAGTGGTTGTATTGTCTTGTGAAAGCCGTGCCAATGGAGTATATATATAGGTATGCGTGGAGACATAATTCTTCTCAATTCTGTTTACAAATTTTTTCCCCATAGTATTATCTTCTTCAACCGCTTCGAAGAAAAAAGGGGATATGGTTGAAGAAAGTTTTGCACGTTGCTGCTATTGTGTGGATTAAAGTCTGAGAGTGGAGAAATTTAGAAAACTGGTAAGCTTCCTCATCTCTACGTACCCGAGGATGAAAGGGAGAAGCAGAGTAAAGATTTTTAAAAGTTTCTGTGTAATTCTTGGTTACTGAGGACTTACCACCATTAGATTAACCAATAAATGGTTTTCATGCTTACTTGCCAGGATAAGAAGTCTCTAGCATTCGGACAAGCTAAATTGTTAAAGATAGAGAAGTGAAGTGAGTCCCTATACCTTATCTTCTGGATGATAAATGAGGTTACGTGACTTGCATGTATCACATTGATGATGTATTAAGGTTGCCTAAGTTTATGGTATGTATGTGCTTAAAGAAAGAGTAGGTTGTGTGTATGCACAATACTGTGGGAGTTCTTGCCATTGTTTGCTGGTTGTTTTATGGTAGATAGTTGATGATAGGTAAACTGGCATGATGTATGTGTAATGATAAATTGTACAACATGCTTGAGTAATGTATGCATAGTGTAGAGGGAAATTATTGACTGGTTAGATGAAGTTAGGATTTGGGAAATAGTATTTTTGTGTACTGCCATACGATGTTACTGAGTGCAAACCGTGATGTACGAAGCTCCGGGCCTTATAAAGGGGACACTATGGTGTTCGAGCATTAAGATTAGAAATGAAAAAATAGAGGAATGAACGGATAGATAGGGAAATGAAATTTCCATTAAGATTCCGATATCATGTGTTGCTGAGTGCAAACCGTGATGTGCGAAGCTCCGGGCATTGCAGAGAGGACACTACGGTGTTCGAGCATCAAGGTTAGAAATGGTGAAATGGAGGAATGGGCTGATGGATAGGGAATTGAAATTTCTATTAAGATTCCGCAATCAGGTGTTGTTGAGTGCAAACTGTGATGTACAAAGCTCCGGGCCTTACAGAGGGGACACTGTGGTGTTCAAGTATCGAGGTTAGAAATGGAGAAATAGAGGAATGGCCAGATGGATAGGGAAATGAAATTTCTGTTAAGATTCTGCAATCAAGTGTTGTTGAGTACAAACCATGATATGCGAAGCTCCGGGACTTACGGAGGGGACATTACGATGTTTAAGCATCAATGTTAGAAATGTATTGGAATGATATTGTATGGCTCACTAGAGCGACACCATGACGACGGTAATTAGGTTTCATAGAGCAATACCGTGATGACGATATGGTCTTTCAGGGCGATACTTCAAAGATATTTAAGGTGTAAGACCATAGCTCAACTATGGCAACCAATGGAGTCTGCCAGGACATGGAACATGGGGTTACATGTGTAAGACCATAGCTCAGCTATGGCAACATAGAAAGTCTGCCGGGACAGTAAACACGGGGTAGTCTGCTAGGAAATTAAACATGAGGTTACATGTTTAAGACCATAACTTGGCTATGGCAACATAGATAATCCATTGGGACAGTAAACAAGGGGTAGTTTCCCAGGATGAAAAAATGAGGTTCCACGTGTGAAGTCTGCAGATCAGTATATCAGGAGACCTGCTAAGGCGTAAAGTAGAAGTTGTGGTGTGGTGGGTGTGATAATCCACAAGACCTAATGAACTTGGTACATCTGGGAAACACAGGCCAACAGGAAAATGAGAGAGTCTCCTAAGCTTAGGAGGTAAACATAATATACATCAAAGTGAGTCCACCAAGGAAGTTGTAGATCCCATATTGTTTGAGCATATACGAAATAGGCTATAATAGGAGCAATTTTAAATTGTAAGTCGGTAAGAGGTAGTCAAAAGATTAGGTAAATCGATACGAGTCTTTATGTGAATAAATGCCAACTCAAGGCCAAATGCTCAATAAGGTCTGCCAGAGAATAGTGAAAAGTGGAGTCTCGTCAGGACCACGAAATAAGGTAAAAGTCTTGTCGAACTACCTAGGGGTGCAAGCCTTAACGAAACATCTGAGTAAGAATAGTAAATTGGTACCACATGTCTAATGGAGCATATTAAAAGAATAGACTGAAAGGGAAGGTACTACGGTGCTGTGTTGTGGGCACTAGTTCTTCAAAGTAGCTAGGGTATTGTATTATGGTAAAGACTACAATTATGGAAATTACTCGGATAGTCGCCAAGCATCGCTAGCCAGAAATAATGAATACGAGTATTAGGGATTTAGAATAATGAGAGATGGGGAAGGGGTGAGACCCATGAGGGAACATGGTCAGAACCAGACCAAAGTCTAAGTCTGTAAAAAAATGACTCATAGTGTATAAGGCACAGGCCTTGCCAACTAAGTTCGCCAATTCTCTTATGAAATCCAAGGAGTTTAATTATGAGCCAGAAATATCAATTTTTTAAAATTTATGCAACACTCAATTTATATACAGATCTCACTAAGTTTTTCCAAACTTATAAAATTACTGCTTGAATGTAGGTTAGAAAAAGGCTTGAAAAAATCAATAAGGAACAAGCAAAACTCGGTTGGAATAAGTGGGGGTAATAGTTGTTCATATATATAGAGGGGTACCCATAAAGGGCACGCCTCAGGGTGGAGGTTGACTAGGTTTATTCAGATTCAAATTGTAAATTGAAAATAATCGATGAATCAATAAACGTGACATGTTTTAAGAATATAGAATTAATAGGATATGTTTATAAACATCAGAGAGAAATTCGAAGGTTTAAATTTTCTAAGTATGTGTGAATTTAAAATAGAAATGTATTAAGTTATTTGAATAGTTGTGGCATTCGATACCTGGGCTTGATGATCGGGTCGGGTAATGGGTGTTTCATATTTAGTGGTATCAGAGCTTTAGTTTAGTTGATCATCTAGACATAGGAATTTATGAAATGGCCCTTATATACATGAACATTAGGTCTGGCTTAGTCCCTTTAGTTGTTTTAAAGTAGTAAGTGTGTCAAGAATAAGTACAGGTTGACGGATCATTGTAAAATTGACTATAAACGTAATAGAAGGAAGGTAAGTACAGTAGAAATAAAGGGATAAGGAAAGACAATATGGGAGTTTTTATTACTTCGAAAGATTAATACAAGTACAAGAAAAGATTAAGCATTATCCTCAATCGGTGGATTAGTCGTTTCCTCTATGCTCTCTTCCCTCTCAACATTAGCTTTCCTTTGGGCTGGAGAGGTGGAGGCACTATCGGGTGTTCACGCATTACCATCCGAGGAATCTGAGTTGGACGTGTTTGAATCATGGTCATAGAAGAGTTCACCGGACTCTTTCCATTTCTTTTGGAATTTCCTCCATACATCCCCCTTGAGATTTGGAACGTTGAAGCCAAGGTCAATTTTAACGAGAGGCTGCAAGCGTTTGAAGTTCATGTAACATAGATCGAAGGGACCCATAGCTACTTGCAAGAGCAGTATCAAGTTGGACCTTAAAACTGGAAAATGTGCCTCAATACCTTTATTGGTATCAGCCACAAATTTTTTTAGGGCCATGTTACTCTCTTCTTGTATTTGTTCTTTATCGGCGAGGTGTTGTTTCTCTAAGGTCTCTAGATGCCGGACCCTTTTATTTAACTCTTTTTATCGAGCCGTCGATGCTTGGTATTTAGCTTTCCATGCTGAGATGGATTGAGTAAGTTCATGATTTTAGAGAAAAATGGCATTATAAGATTGACGAAGTTGGGTGAGTGATTGTTCTCCGAAAGAATAGTTCTCTTAGAATCAGTCCAACTAGCCTCAACCTCTTTGCAGACCCATTAGAGATCCCAACTATTAAGTTCCCACTTCGCAACCATTATAGAGAAAGAAATTCGTCAGCTTAGCAAGGGTAGGCTTGTGAATACCCTCAGAGGAAGACGATGGGTAGGCAAATTTCTTCAGCTTCGAGAACAAGTCCTATCTTGTTTTTGCTGAATTAGAAGTGGGGAAAAGGGGTACTGATCTTTACCGATGTGCCTTCTCTATGGGAAGAAGGTTTGTACTTCACTAGAGGAAAGGGTATAATTGATGGTGTCGATCGGGGATGTGTGTAGGGTTGGAGCTAGTAGAATCCTAGACTGGAGCCCCGGGTTGAGACAGCGATGGTGTGGGGAGAGAGTTACACTAAAATCTGGCTTGGTGGGAGGGATGGAGATGGTTAGGAGAGAGACAAGTGATTCCTTCTTTGGTATCAAAGTTTTTTACTTGGTCTATGGCGAACCAAACAAACTTTTCTCTTTTTCCTGACATTTGAGGACTCTCCTTCTATCCTTTGTCTCTTATGCTTACTTCTAACCACCTGAGTCGAAACGTCAACTGTCGCCACAGCTTCTTGTGCACTTTCTATAAGTGCCTTCAAATTCATGTGCGAAGGATGTTGGAATGAGTCAAGGGGAGCAGAATAACCTACATTAAAAAATTAAGAGTCAACAGTAGGATTAGTAAGGGTTTGGTGAGAAATGACACCCTCAAGTTCAAGTGTTGAGGGAGATAAGCATAAAAGAGGTATACTTTGCAGGATGGAGGGCTCCCTTCTTCTCCTCACTAAGGGCTGGGCCAACTCGTCAAAGGCTCTATAAAGCCATGCTTCACTGATAGGCTTGACTCTTTGAGGGTTCGCTCTCAATGTTAAATTCGCTAATCTAAAGCCATTAGAGTTTCACTTTTCTTAATAGTAACAAAAAACGTTCCTTACTATTAAGAGTTTGTCTAGCTTCAGAGGATGCCCTAGCTTTAAGTTGTCATACTGTGACTTAGAGAGGTCAGAGACAATTGGTTGTCATTGAAGACAAACAAACTTTTGAGGGATAAACCACCTTGTAGGAAAGCCAAAGCTGCCATCAAACTTTTTTCTCACCCGTATGAACTTATGGTGGTTTGAGTGAAAAACTGAAGAGGAACTTTGAACTATAGACTCGTGGCTATTGCGAGTGTAGAAGTAGACCGTTTCGGCTGAGATTCCCTGAAAAATGACCTCCAGTTGGTAAAAATGCTAAAATACGCCAAGGAATGGAGGCTCACGGTGTTTACTACAATCAATGAAGTAAGCTACCAGGGTCCACTAGGAAGAATCGTTAAGCTGCACATGTGCAATTCCATAGATATTCAACACCGTACAAAAGAAAGAATGTAAATTGAGATGGAAGTCTACATCCAATAAGTATAGTGGGAGGATAAACCCATCACGGAAGTCACTCAATTGGCAATCTTTATCCAAGATTTCAAAATAGTAGATAAAATTGGGCAATCTGATTCCTCTGGCTAATAAACGCTTGAACATTTCCTCATGAGTAGTTGTACATTTATAAAACAACAATACAATAGACGCTCTGGCTTTGTGGTTGGATGACTTATGCGTACGTGCTAAAGAGGGCCTATTGCCACCCTGACCCCTCTGATTCCAATAATTGTATTCCATTTTTTCCCTCTTGACGATGGCCTAAATCGGGGCATGATGAAGTTGTAGTAGGTTATGAAAGACAAAAATGATTAAGGAAGACTCACCTGAAAGGTGGGTAATGCCTTAGTGTGGTAAGCTTTAGAGGGAAACTATGGGAGGGGAAGAGGAGGAAGAGAAGCACAGTCAAAGGTTTTGAAGAAGAACTAAATCGACAAGGAAATCTTGAAGAGAAACTTGAAATCAAGTAAAATGAATTCCTTTTCTCTATATATCTTGATTTTAAATAACCAAACATCAATGGGAGTTAAATTTTAAAATTCTAGAAATGGTTCAGGTCTCCCAATCAGTGTTTGACACATGTTAGCTATCAGAAGGGTTTTTCATAAACCCTTCGGTAACCAAAAAAGCAAGAATACCAACCAGATAATGTATGTCAATCCAAGAATTAGCGAGAATAGTTGCGGAAGAATCCTTGATCAATGATCTACCCTATATAGGGTAAGGGTAAAACCCTCATCCAAACAGAATAAGCTTAGAATGAATTTATAAATGTTTGGTAAATTCACGTCAGGTAAGCGCTAAGACAAGAGGGAATGGTGAAGGTGTCTGCTTCTAGGTATGCCATGAATTATCTAATAAAAGGGGAAACTAATTTGGAGTTCACCCAAAAAATCCAGGTAAAAAAGGAAATTTTGGGGATGAAATTTCATTTAAAGGCGGGGGAGTTGCCAGACCCGAATCTCTTTATAAACTCTAATTTAGAACAATTTTGGGACTAAATTGAACTTATAAAAAGCTGGCGTACTCTACCAAGAATTTTGGGAGAAACTCTTGACTATCAAATAAATAATTAGATTTCAAGTTTTGTTCAATTAGATTGGAATTGGCTAGTTCCATAGTGAGAGGCAAAATGATAAGGAAGGAGTGGTTGTATTGGCCTATGGAAACCGTGCCAATGGAGTATATATATAAGTATGCGTATATAATTGTTCTCAATTCCGTTTAGAAATTTTTCTCCTCGCAACACCATATTCTTTGATCGCTTTGAAGAAGAAGGGGGATGTGGTTGAAGAAAACTTTTCATTTTATTGTTGTTGTGTGGATTAAAGTATGAGAGTGGAGAAACTGGGAAAACTAGTAAGCTTCCTCATCTCTCTGTACTCGTGGATGAAAGGGAGAAGTAGAGTAAAGATTCTTAAAAGTTTTTGTATAATTCTAGGTTTCAAAGGACTTACCACTATTAAATTAACCAATAAATGGTTGTCATGCTTACCTGTCAGGATAAGAAGGCTCTGGTGTTCGGACAAGTTAAGCTGTCAAAGATAATGAAGTGAGGAGAGTCCTTGTACTTTGTCTTCTGGATGATAGATTATGTTATGGGAGTTGCATGTTTCACGTTGATGATGTAATGAGGTTGCCTAAGTTTATGGTGTGTATGCGCTTGAAGAAAGACTAGGCTCTATGTGTGCACAATACTGTGGGAGCTCTTACTGTTGTCTGCTGGTTGTTTTATGGTAGATAGTTGATGATAGGTAAACTAGTGTGATGTATGTGTAATGATAAATTGTATGATATGCTTGAATAATGTATGCGTAGTGCAGAGGGAAATCATTGACGAGTTAGATGAGTTTAAGATTTGCAAAATAGTGTTTTTGTGTATCACCATACGGTGCTACTGTGTGCAAACCGTGATGTGTGAAGCTTTGAGCCTTGCAGAGGGGACACTGCAATGTTCGAGCATCAACGTTAGAAATGGCGAAATGGAGGAATGTGCAGATGGATAGCGAAATGAAATTTTAGCAATCAGATGTTGCTGAGTGCAAATCGTGATGTGCTAAGCTCCGGGCATTGCAGAGGGGACACTGCGGTGTTTGAGCATCAATGTTAGAAATGGATTAGAATGATATTGACTGGCTCGTTAGAGTGACCCAATGACGACGGTAATTAGGTTCCATAGAGAAACACCGTGATGGTGGTCAACAGGCTTTATGGGGAGACACTGCGACAACGGTAAGGTCCTTTTGGGAAACACCTCAAAGATGTCTAAGGTGTAAGACCATAGCTCGACTATGACAACCAATGGAGTCTACCAGGACATTAAACATGGGGTTTCGTGTATAAGACCATAGCTCGGTTATGGCAATATAGAGAGTTCATCGGGACAGTAGATATGGGTTAGTCTGTTAGGACATTGACCATGGGGTTACATGTGTAAGACCATAGCTCGGTTATGGCAACATAGAGAGTTCGTTGACATAGTAAACACGGGGTAGTACATTAGGCAGTAAAACACGGGGTTACATGTGTGAAGTTCGCATATTAGTATATAAGGAGACCAGCTAAGGTGTAAAGTAGAAGTTGCGGTGTGGTGGGTGTGATAATCTACAAGACCGAATGAACTTGGTACACCTAGGAAACACAGACCAATGGGATAATGAGAGAGCCTCTTGAGGTTAAAAGGCAAACATAATGTAGATCAAAGTGAGTCCGTTATGGAAGCCACAAATCCCACATTATTTGAATAGATACGAAATAGGCTATAATAGGAGCAATCTTAAATTGTAACTTGGCAAAAGGTAGGCAAAATATTGGGTAGACCTATACGAGTTTTTATGAAAGGAAATGCCAACCCAAGGCTGAATGCTCAATAAAGTTTGCTAGAGAATAGTGAAAAGCGAAGGCTATTCTAGACCATAAAATAAGGTAAAAGTCTTGTCAAACTACCCAGGGTTGGAAACCTTCACGAAACATCTTAGTAGGAAGTAGTATGTTGGTACCACATGTCTAATGGAGCATCTTAAAGGAACAAACTGAAAGGGCATGTATTATGGTGCTGCGTTGTGGGCACTATTTCTCTAAATTAGTGAGGGTATTATATTCTGGTACAAACCGCAATTATGGCAATTACTTGGGTAGTTGTTAAGCGTCGCCAGTCAGAAATAATGAATACGAGTATTAGAGATGTAATATGGGGAGAGGGTGAGACCCATGAGGGAACATGGTTGGAACCAGACAAGGGTCTAAATCCGCCAATAAATAGCTTAGAGTGTATAAGGCACGAGCCTCGCCAACTAAGTTTGCGAATTCTATTATGAAATCTAGAGAGTTTAATTCTGAGCCAAGAATCTCAATTTCTTAAAATTTATGCAACACTCATTTTATGTATAGATTTCACTAAGTTCTTCCGAACTTATAAAATTGCTGCTTGAATTCAAGTTAGATAAAGACTTAGAAAAATCAAGAGGGACCAAGCCAGACTCTACTAGAATAAGTGGGTGCAGTAGCTGTTCATGTATATAGAGGCGCACCTACAAAGGCCACGCCTCAGATTGGAGGTTGACTAGGTTTATTCGGATTCGAATTGAAAATTGAAAATAATTGATAAGTCATTAAACATGTCAGGTTGTAAGAATTTGGAACTAATATGATATGTGTATAAATTGCAAAGAGTATAAAATTTAGATAGGTGAAATAGATAGTAAGATAAAGTATTTAGATGAAGTGTTAAATGTTAGTAAAATAAAATGTTAAGTGAAATTTGATGATTGTTGATTTCTATATAATTAAGGACTAAATCGTAAAAAGAGTAAAGTTTGTATTGCTTTTATTGTTGAGAAAATGTAGTGAAATTCTATTTTTAAATGTGGATGTAGACAAAACAAGAACTAGTAGGATATAAATGGCATGCCATTAGGAAACATTTTATATACGCAAGTGATAGTGGCACTATAGTGCAAGTGTCAGTGGCACTACAGTGCAAGTGATAGCGACATTTTGGTGCAAATTATTGACTTTTTCTGTATATCCTATATGTTCTATTGAGTCTACAATCAGGCTTAAATTTCAAGGTAAGTAAATTTAGTAATGAAAATGATAAGTAATTTATGGATTGTTATTTTGATTGCTTATGATAGATGCTATCCAATAAGTTTATACATATATATAAAGGTAATAATTCATAAGTTTACATACATTAGTAATGAATAAATTTAAATGAAAAGTTTAATTCATGATGTACTTACTAAGGTTTCACGACTTATCGTGTTGTTTCCCTAATGCGTAGGTGAAGATTATTTTAAAGCTTTAGAGTGAAGGTCATTTTCGACTCATATCATCACAAACCGTATCTTGGAAGAGAGTATAATTTTGATTTAGCTCATGGCATGTACTTGATATATATGGAAAAATTATAATGGAAGCATATGATAGTTTTGATCTTCCTTGATATATTTTATAAACTTGGTTATGTTCGATTGAGTTTTAAGTTGAATTATATGATGTTTTGATGGAGAATTATGCTGAATATGTTTTGGAAGTGATATGGAATGATTTATAATAGTTTAGACTTGGTTTACGTGTTTTAAACATGTGCTAGGGAATTTGTCTTCGGTGTTGTGACATCTGAAACCCAATGTCGTGACATTGGAGCATGAGAGGTTCAAGTGAGTAAATTGTTTTTAGTGTCGCAACACTAGCAGCTTAGTGTCATGACATCGGTTCAATGTCGCGACACCTATTTCCCAGTGTCACAACATTGACTCTGTTTGTCCTATTTAGACCCGCATAAACCTTGGTTAGCCCCGATTGAAACCAAAATTTAGGGAAATCTTTAGAAATGACTTAAAGAACTCTAAAGGAGTCTAACTATGTTAAATCAAAGATTCAAAATTTATGATTGAATTGAATAGCTTAGTTATTAATGTGACATCCCTTGCTTGTAAGGAATTGGTTCACTTCGGGTAAGGGGTGTTACATTTAGTGATATTCGAGTTTAGGATTTCTAATTCCTGGGCTAAAAATGATCTTAGAAGTACATGCCATATATGATATATCAATGTAATGAGATGAGATTCTTTTAACAAAGTTTAAAATTTTGAATTATAGATTGAAGATGTCGAACAATTCTTGATAAGCAACATTTAAAGAGGTAGAAAGTAGAGCCATGAATGCAAATTGAGAAGGCAATAGACCTTTACCTCGAGCTTGAAATGAACTGGGAGAGCCTGTAAATTTGGGCCCTGCTAGCGAAGGCAGGAAAGAACAAAGACCTAAACTCAATGGAGACATAGGAGTGGAACTCGAAAAAATGCCACGCTGGGAAGAAATGTCAGCTCATGAGGCTTTCTTCCAAACCTTAGATTAGTTACTTCAGTAGTTTATGAAAGCTGCTACCACTCCTCCAACTCTAGCTCTGCCTCTACCTCATGTTCAGCCTTCACCTATAACAATACCTGAACCTCCTCCTCTTGCTCCTAGTAATCAATCTCCCCTTGAAAAGATAAGAAAACATAGGGCTGAGAAATTTATGGGAAGGAAGGAAGATGACCCTGTAGAGGCTAAATATTAGCTAGAAAATAGCCAAGGGGCATTCGAAGAACTACAATACACCTATGAAGATAAGTTGAGGTAAGGTATATCTTTATTGAAAGATGAAGTGTATTAGTGTTGGACCATAGTTAGAAGTGTAAATCTTGCTGAAAAGATTATTTGGAATTTCTTTCTCACTAAGTTTATTAAGAAGTATGTTGGCTCGTTGTATATTGAAAAGAAGAAAATATAGTTTATTAATTTGAAGTAAAACAACATGGTAGTAGCGAAGTATGAAAAAGAGTTTGTCAGGTTGAGAAAGTGTGCCAGAGAATTGGTGACCATCAAAGCTAAGATGTGCAGAATTATTGAATGGGGATTAGATTAACACATTTTTGTCCTTGTCATAGTTTTGAATTTACAAGACTTTTCAGTTTTAGTTGAAAAATCTCATAGAATTGAAGAGGGAATAAATAGACAGAAAGACAAGAGTTCGAGAAAGAGAGTGGTTGTTAGTTCAATGGCCCCACCATCCACAAAGAGAACCAAAAACTTTAGAGTTTCTAGATATTTGTCTCATACATTGGGACGAAAATCAAAAGGTCAAGGAAGGCAAACTCAACAGATAACCTCAGTTGCTAGTACTAAGAGATCGAGAGTAAGACTTATACCACCATGTGAGCATTGTGGTAAGAATCATTTGAGGAATGTTGGCTAGTTACTGGGGTGTGTTTTAAATGTGGATCCAAAGACTATATGATTCGAGATTGTCTGGAGGCTACAGTGAATACCGTTGAATAGTCGTCAAAGAATGCCCTAGTTCAACAAATGAGTAGAAGATCTAGGACTGCTAGAGATGTGACCAATAGAAATGAGTCTCGAAAACCTAAAGCTTATGCTATCAGAACTAGAGAATAAGTTTATGCACTAGTTGTGATCACTGGTACTTTCTCTTTGTTTGACTCTCATGTAATTGCATTAATTGATCATAGTTCAACACATTCATACATTTCCAATACATTAGTAAAAGAAAGAGAGTTACCAGTAGAGTTTATTGATATTGATGTGATAGTCATTAACCTTTTTGGACAGAATGAGAAAGTAAATAAAGAAAATAAACATTGTCCCTTAGAGATTCAAGGCCGCAAATTCCTGACCAATCTGATGGTTCTTCCATTCCATGAATTTGATGTGATACTTGGAATGGTTTGATTGTCAAAGCATGGATTAGTGGTTGATTGTAAAATAAAAAATTTTCCTTGAGGACTCCGGAGGGATGTAACACCCCTTACCCGATCCGATCACCGAGTCTGAACAATAGAATGCCACATTCGTTGCCAGAGCAACTACAATAACTTATACAGTAAAATGATCATTCAAACATACAAAAATTTTATAAACACATTTACAATACGATACATAATCAAATTCGAGCCTTAATTGAGCATACAAAAGCTCATTTGTTGACTCAAGAACAAAATAGGACTAAATTGTATAGTTTCAAAACTTCAAGTCAACGTCGCAACGTGAGTGAGTTCCTCACCACGACGTGACATACTAACTTGTCCTTATGTGATGACGGGATTCTTCATAACGCCGTGGCCTGAAGTCCAAAGCTCATCGCGACGATCATCACCCGATGTCACGACGTAGACCTTGTTTTTGGTACAAATTAGGCCATTTGGTACCTATCTTCTAACCAACATTCAATTTACTAATTGATGCATATTTGTACAACCTTTCATGCACAAAAACATCTCAAACATGTACCAAAACATGTATAAACATCCTCACATTAATTATAGTACCTACTTAACCAACAAATCTAACCATTCCTAAATTTAATTTATACCTATGACATATTACCTTATACCACACAATTATAACATATTATACCATTAACCAGTCATTACATATGTTTCAACCTTACAACCAAATAGACCCTTTATCATGTCATTGCATACCAATCCAACTATTCACATGATAATGCCTTTACTATGCTCACCTTAAACATACTAACCAAGATATCCATTTATCTAGGAATCATAATAGCCAATTCATGCATATTTAAACCATATGCAAAATCAACCATTAGATCACATATACGTGTATATCAAATTCATTGCTATAAATACATCACAAGGACTTATATACATCAATACACCTATATACATGCCATAACTCTAAACTTAAAACTTTCGAAAAGCTACCAATTCAATAGCGGGACAGTGTGAGCTTTGTACAATCCGCTTGACATGTTTCGCAAAGTGATCTACAAAGGGAAAGGAGAAATAATGGGGTAAGCATTTCAAATGCTTAGTAAGTTCATAGGCATTAAACAAAAACTTATCTCAATTTACAATTTACTACTATGAGCGACTAGCTTGACAAGTTTGCCTAAATATGGTAACCACATATCAACAAGGCGAGTATCAACATATATCGCACCATATATTAATTCAAGCATATAACATTCCAATTCACTTATATTCAACATTTCAATGTCGTTCACATAATAAATCAACGTTTATTCAATTCAATATCAATTTCATATAATTTTCCATCTATTTATCAACAATATATCCAATTTCAATTTAATTTCAATCACTATTTTGTTTCATTATTTGAATATTGAATTGAATTCATTGATTCATACATTTCCATATCGGTCCTACGGGCTCGGATAATAGGTTCGCATGATCTTTGACATGCTATCGATATTCGTATATCATAATATGTATTTGTATCACCAAATCATAATATCAACACAATTCAAATATCATTTATCCAATTTACATTTTATATCCCTATTAACCTGACTCAGACTTGAACAGATACATGCATCCGACCAACACACCAGTTTGGCACCTAGTGCCTCATCAGACAAATTCAAAGTAAATAGTTTGTGCCTAGCGCTCATCAGTATAACCAAAGTAAAATTTGTGCCTAACAATCATCGACACGTAGTTGAAATAACCCGTACTCTATCTATCCCATGGCATGCCAACTATAACTGATTCTGCCCGAACAATTAATAGGGTAACCAATAATATAATTTTATTTTAAGTTCGATTCCCATTCTATCGATTTAAATATCATCAATTCATCAATCAAAATATCATTTCATACATAAAATATCATGATTCATCTCAATTCCAAGTCAATTTCACAATTTCACCAAGTTATACAATTTTCAATTTTCTTCAATTTAATCCTCTATCTCAATAATCAATAAAATTCACACCAATATGATTTGATCAATCATAAAAAAACTATAAATTCATTAATTATCTCAAATTGCAATTCATCATATTTAATTTATCAATCAATTGATCATTTTTTACGATATAGTCCAAATCTCATCTTTTGTACCAAATTCTAAAGAATTCAAATTATTATCAAACATACAGAAATTCATAATTCAAATATATAAAAATTTAAATACAATCATATCATATGAACTTACTTGGTTAAATCAGCAAACATGTTGAATTGTAAGGACTAAACGATAATTTTGTCTTTTCCCTAATTATCCTCAATTTGGTTCAATTCTTGATCAATATAATAATTCAATTCAATTTATCAATTCCAAACATCTTATATCATCCTATTATATGTATATATCAATACAATTTCATTTTCTTGATGCCCCTAAATTTTTGCATTTTACTCAATTTAGTCCCTAAAATTGAAATTGCAATATCTTTCAAATTTGAGCTTCAATTTCGAAATCAATCCCAATTACATCCTTCTAAGACCCTCTACTATCCATAATTGTAGAAATTTCATACCAAGTTTGAAATATTTACACTTTAATTCCTATGTTCAAAACTAACAATTTTTACTTTACAAATGAGTCCTTTTTCATATATAAGCTTAAAATATAACAAATTAATTCCAATTTCTTCAAGCATTCATAAATTGAAATTTTAGAAACTTTAACAGTTTTGAAAATTGATACATGGGCTAGGTAAATCAAGCTCTCACGACCTCAAAAACATAAAAATTACAAGAAAATGACTAAATTGAGCTTACAAATCTAGAGCCAAATGTTGAATGCATGAACCCTATTTTTTTCTTTTTTGTTTCGGTGGTGAAGACGATTGGGAGAAGAAATAGCTTATGTTTTCTTTTAATTTGTTTAATTTTTAATTAATCTTCATAACCTAATTGATTATGATTAACTAAGCTTAATATGAATTAGTAAATTTAGTGACTACACCAAACATCCACCATCGTTTGGTCATAATATAGTGGTCCAATTGTTCATTGGTCATTTGGTTAATTAAAAATTCACAGCGATGAACTTTTATAACTTTGTCTCTATACCTTAATTAACTATGAATTTGACAAAATTAAGGGACCAAAATTTAATTAATCTTTATACTAACCTCGTAAATATAAATATTTATGGACTTAAAACATTGATGGACTAACTAATGCGCCTGTTACACTATGAATCAGATGTGCTAAAAACTGTATTTAGGACCAGGTATGGCCGTTATGAATTTTCAGTTATGCTATTTGGGCTAACTAATGCGCCAGTTATTCATGGACTTAATGACCAGAAATTTTCAACCTTAATTGGACCAATTTGTTGTGTTTATTAACAATATTTTGGTGTACTCGAAGAATGAAGAAGAATCTGATAGATATTTGAGAATTGTGTTACAAATTTAGAGAGAAAAACAATTGTATGCCAAGCTAAGAGAATGCGAATTTTAGTTGAAAGAAGTGGCTTTTCTAGGACATATTGTGTCAACTAATGGTATTTGGGTTGACTCGAAAAAAGTGGAAGCCACCAAAGAATGTAATTGAAGTGAGAAGTTTCCTTGGATTGGCAGGTTAATATAGAAGATTTGTAGAATGATTTTCTATGATTATATTGCCATTGACTAGATTACTACAAAAAGATGTCATATTTGAGTGGAAAGAAAAGTGCCAGCTGAGTTTTGAAAAGTTAAAATAAGCGTTGACAGAAGCTCTAGTACTAGCACAACCTGAGCCAAGAAGAGAATATGTAGTCTACAGTGGTGCATCTTATAGTGGTTTGGGATGTGTACTAATACAAGACGAAAAAGTGGTTGTGTATGCATCTAGACAATTGAAACTACATGAAAGAAATTACCCTACACACAATTTAGAGTTGACAGCAGTAGTGTTCTCTTTGAAGATTTGGAGACACTATCTTTATGAAGAAAAATGTCATATTTTTATAGATAAAAAAAGTCTGAAATATTTTTTGACTCAGAAAAAACTAAATTTTAGATAGAGAAGATAGATCAAATTATTGAAAGATTACAACTGTATCATCGAATACCATATGGGAAAAGAAAATGTAGTGCCAATACATTTAGTAGGATGTCATTAATGGCCTTGTAAGCAATGAATGTGCATTTAAAGTTGGAACAAAATGGAGTGTTAATAGTTGAGCTAAACGTGAAACAAACTTTGTTGCAAGATGTGAAAGATGCCCAAAAGGAAGATATAAAGATGAATTCGATCAAAAAACAAGTTGAAGATGGAAAGAGCAGTGGATTTGTGGTGGATAGCGAAGGAAATTTATGGTTTCAAGGTAGGCATTGTGTGCCTGAAAATGATGAATTGAAGCAAATTATACTATGGGAAGCTCACTGTAGCTCATTTGCTATGCATCCAGGAAGTAACAAAATGTACCATGATTTGAAGCATTTTTATTGGTGCAAGAGAATGGAAAAAGATATAGCAAAATATGTCCTCAAGTGCTTAACGTGTAGCAGGTGAAAGCAGAACATCAAGTTCCATCAGGATTGTTACAACATATAACAAGACCCAAATGGAAGTAGGAGAGGATTACAATGGGTTTTTTGGTTGGTTTACCACTCACACCAAATAAGAAAGATGTAATTTGGGTGATTGTAGATAGATTGAAAAAATCTTCTCATTCTCCACAAGTTAGAACATATTATTCGATGGAGAGATATGCATAATTATATATAGATGAAATAGTGAGACTTCATGGAGTGTTGAAATCTATCATTTCTGATAGAGATCCAAGACTTACTTCAAGATTTTGGGAGAATTTACATGAAGCTTTGGGCACCTGACAAAATTTTAGTACTGCATTCCATCCTTAAACTAATGCTCAATTCGAACAGGGAATTCATATTTTGGAAGATATGTTAAGAATTTGTGTCATTGAATTTGAAGGAAGTTGAGAAAGATTTTTTCCATTAGTAAAATTCACTTATAAGAAAAGCTATTAGTCCAGCACTACAATGGCACCATATAAAACATTATATACAAGGAAGTGTAGAACTATTGTTTACTAGAAAGAATTGAGTGAAAATAAGTTAGTGGGACCAAATTTGATCAGAGAAATTGTAACACCCAAAACTCGACCTAGACGTTGTTATTTAAATCTTCCTTTAGAAATCGTAAATTTTGATAATTTTATTTACGTCAAAACATTTACAAGTTCATTATGAAATCACACGCAAAATTTATTTATTTTAGAAAAAATGCTTAATTTGATATCTAGATTTGTAGCGGAAATTTCTGAGTAGCTAATTCGAAAATCATGATTTAGATTAGAGAAAATGTATATATATATTTACTGATTGTGCATAGTCTGAAACTTTCGATATTAACTTACATAAAACTTGTTTCAAAATTTGCAGGGGAAAACTCGTATTTGTTTAATTTTTAAAACCAAGCTTTTCATCAACTTAATAGAAAAAGTGTAAAAAACTTAAAACAAATAACAAAACCCAAAACCAAAACCAAATTCAAAAACTTAGTCCAAAATCAAAAGTCCAGAAAATTTAATTAAAAATGATTCAAACCATCTTAAGTGAAAACCCAATTCGAGTTCCTACACGCCATTTGGTCCTAAACTTGCTGGTTACTTGAGAGGAAAACAAACAAAGAGTGAGCTTACGAGCTCAGTGTGTAACACATCCCAAGCAACAAATCAGATACACATAAATAAATAGATGCATTTTTAGATACAAATTCAAACATATTCTCATATTCAAAATCAAAAGCATTTTCATTTTCAGATACGGATGCATATTCAGATTTAGATGCGGATGCAGATGCAGATTCAGATGCGGATGCATACACAGATTCTGATACAGATGCAGTTATAGATCCTACCCTCATCTACTAAACATCAACTCCGTCCAACCAATCACACTAATTAGGACTACAAGAGTCCATCCATCCAATCACACAGGGTCGTGGTGGTATGCCACTTAGATAAGGTGCAGCTGAGTTGCCAGACATATATATTAGTTAAATAGCCAAAATTGTAGTAATATTGCCAGAATACACTTCCCCCATCACATATCAAACCCACCCCGATGCACATGCATAAATAAACTAACACATATATCCCATAAACAGATGTCATGCATGCTTTCCATACGTAATCATGCTTTCAGAGTTATTAGAACACAGAAGGTACATGTATTTTTTAGATACCTTACCTATATCGCATACAGACACATATCCATAGATATCACGGGAGGCTAATTATGAATTTTGGAGCCAAACGGTCTTAGGTGGAAAATTTCAAAAAATGGGCCCACACGTCCGTCTGGTCCACATGGCTTGATGAATGGCCTCACACACTCCTGTGTGACCCACACGGGCTACCACATGGCCTATCACATGAATGTGTGACCCACACAGGCTACCACACGGTTGTGTGACTCACACGGCCTACCACACGACCGTGTGACCCATAAGAGCTGCCACACGGCCTACCACACGGCCGCGTGACCCACACAAGCTGCCATACGACCTACCACACGACCATGTGGCCTACACGGCCTGGCACAAGGCCATGTGACATTGACAATGCTTTTCGGCTTTATGTCATTTGCTACTTTTCGGGTTTTTCGTTACACACCTGATCAGTTTCTAAAGAAAGCTCAACCACGAGAATTCCAATACCTAAATCAACATCCCAGAAAGTGAAAATTATCAATCATACACTTAAAACCAAGTCACAAATCAAATGCAACTGCCATGCTAAAGCCTAACCAAATGAAACAACCCTTAAACCGGAAACATTAATCACTTACCTCTTGCAAAGTGGCAGCCTAAAACAGTGCCTAAGTCATCGGTGAGACGTCGTACGCACCACCCTCTTCTCCTATTGAAACCAAAAATGATATTCATGAAAACCAATTTTGACTCAAACCATCAACATAAAACCTTAACTCTATACCGAAAACTAATAACACACCATCTCTATAAAAAAATTGAAACCAACACTTACCCGAAGCTAGTAAAGGAGCTAGGATATTAAACTTGAAGGGCCAAGCTAAAATTAGAAGTGCTATGTAATAGTTGATTTAAACATATAAACAATCAATTCAAAAGAAGCAATATTCCAACATGACAATCGATTTAAACATATAAAAAATATATTTAAAAGAAGTAGTATTCCAACAATTAAGAGGAAATAGCATATCATTACTTAAAATTGTGCACGACGTTCTTTCAAAGAAATAAAATCAGTAAATAGAGAGTCTGAATCAAAAGTTTCAGCAATCTCTCTCTCAATATAAACAACAAGATTATCTTTAAGAAGCTCATCCTCCATTTTGTTGCGAAGCCTTGTTTTGACAATTTTCATCGTCGAAAATGCTCTTTCTGTAGTTGTAGTTGAAACAGGAAGAGTTAACTAAAGATGAATTAATCTATCAATAAGAAAATATACCTTTGAGATTTGTGTCTCTGCTAATCCTTGACATATATAAGAAATTTTGGACAAATTCTGCAATTTCGGCTAATTTGGAACATTTTGCTTATAATGCTGTAGTTGATACTTTAAGATTACTTTCTCTTCCTCAATGAAATCAAGAGGATAATATTTTTCCACAATACAACAAATAGAGCATCCTTCGGATCCAAAGCAGAGCTAAGTGTAAGAAGATCAATTGTCCGTTCATTAAATCTATTATTTAGCTCAAGAAGTTAAGAATCTATAGCGGCATTGAATATCTCAACCCGATAATGGTACTCCATATTTAAATCAACATGTTGGTGACAACAACGTTTTACCACATATAGAAAATCCATATCACGAACCTCAATATTGTGCTTTTCACAAAATACTTTAACAACTTCTAACAAATTGTCCCAACCATCTTCTTTCAACTTTTGTATCAAAGTTTTGGTGCTTGAGACTAAGTACATAACATTTACTATATCTTGGGATTTTTTTGTATAAGTTGACAAAGAATATCTATAATATCCATTATCTCTTTCACTAGATGTAAGATAAAATCAAAATCAAAAGATGTAATCTTCTTATATGTTGCAGCTGCATCCCCACGGATAGAATAATTAGAACTACTTTCAATAATATTTTCTAGAATAGAAAAAGTAGCATCAAATATCCTTATCAAGCTACAAACAAAACTAAAATGAGAGCTCCAACGGGTTTCTCCAGCCCGTTTCACAGTGCCAATTTGGTTAAGTCCTTTACCAGTTTCAAGTTCATCAATTTCTAACATATTTGCAATTTTAATTGCTTGGGCAACTTGTAATTGATCATGACATTTACAAGAGGCACTAATTATATTAACAATGAAATTCAAATCATAGAAAAAATTATGAATAGGAATTACCTCTCGAGAAGTAGCAACTAATGCCAACTGGAGTCGATGACCCAAGCAATAAACATAATATGCATAGGGACAATCATTTAAAAGAAATGCTTGCAAACCATTCCATTCACCCCGCATGTTGCTAGGGCCATCATATCCATGACCTCAGGTATTTTGAACATTAAGACAATGCTGAGAAAGAACATGTACAAGATCAAAGAAACGCTCTTTTATAAATCCTTTCTCATCAACATATCTCAAAATAATAACCATTTACTTCGTTTTAGATTTATCACGTGCCTCATCAATAATGATATAAAATTTGGAACCTACAATTTCTTCACGAATCTTATGACGCACTTTATTTGCAAGAATATGTAAAATCTCTTTTTGGATCATATGAGAAGTATATTTAGCATTTCTTGGAGCATTGTCCAAAACAAATTTGGAAACCTTATCATTATAAAAAGCTAACAATGTAATCAATTCAAGAAAATTACCTCGATTTCTTGAATTAGAGGTTTTATCATGACCTCTAAAAGCACATCCTTGCAAAGTTAACCAGCGAAAAATATCAATTGAAGTCTTAACTCTTAAACTTTGTGTGTTGATAACCTTGTTAATGTGCCGAGATTGATTTAAAAAATCGTGACAACTTTTCTTAGTATTATTATGTGGAGAGCATGGATCTTGGCCAACATGATTCAAGAAAGCACACCTTTTTCCATCATTAACCTTTTTCCAATTATTAAAACCTTTAACAGTGAATGCATCCATTCCATAACGAACAATTTGTTTTGAGAAAAGATAGCATGAGAAATAATATGTTGCATCTTTAGTAGGGGAATACTCCAACCAAGGAAATTTACAAAACCAAGAAGACTAAAATCTTTGGGGATGCTTGTCACCAGAAAGTGGGTACTCAGACGAATGTATTTGTAACGTCGCAAAATTTTGAGAATTTAATTGTGAGAATTTGCAGTAATTAATTTTTGTATCTATGTCTCTATGTTCTGCTATTGTGTTTAAGGTCTGGAGATTGAGTTGCATCGTTAAAAATTTTATTAATTTTAAAACAACCCCTATCCATATGTTACATAGTTAAGTGCAATTTTGTGTAAATCTATGTCAAGAATGAACCTGCTAGTTTACTAGTTAAGCATTTGTATTCTGTCTGGTCCCAAGTTCAAGTCCCATTGTATGCATTAGGAAAAATTTTGCTTGTTGTCAGAAATACACTGATGGTTAAGACAAAGGCTTTTTTCAAAAACGTTCTCTTTTTGTTTTCATCATTTCATCATTTCATCCTTTCTCTTTTCTTTTTCTTTTTCCTTTTTTTCTTTTTTTTCTCCCTTTTTGCTTTCGTTTTACATTGTTTGAGCGTACCATGTTGATTATTGAACTTCTCATTCTAATTTGTTGCACGGGTCGGGTAACTAAGTCCTCTGTGATGTTAATTGTGTTAATTTGTTAAAGTTCTAAGAAACAATAGTGTGGAATGGTTGATAGTTGTGATAATGGATGAATTCTCATTATTAAGCGATGTTGGTTCCTTATTGTAAGAATAGGAGTTGGAAGTAACGAGTCTCGGCAGGAAAATCCAAGTAACTTCAGTTAATCTTTCAGTAAGTGTCGTTTCTGTTGAAGGTTTACATGTCGAAGTTTTCAACATAAGTTTCTGTGTGTAATTGTACTTCATTGTCATTTAAATTGGTTGATTGAATGGTTATATGATTGTTTTAGGCTTTGAAGACTCTCCACACTGTTATCGTTTAAAATCCCTTTAGGTGTATACCAAAAACCTAGTATTCTGTAAATTTCAAACGCTGAAAAATGTGACAGTCGACGCGTGTGCCAGGCCGTGTTGGTTGTCATATAACTCACTGTTCATCGATTTAGAGCCACATAGGCAAGGCATACGAGCGTGTGTCCAAGCCGTGTAACTCACTGTTTATGCTTTAGAACCATACGGGCAGAGGACATAGGCGTGTGCCCAGGCCGTGTGGCATATAAATAGCGCCTCGGAACCTATTTTTAAGGTCGTGAGTGTGGCCTAACACTGATATTAACTTTTCCAATATATGAATGATCTGAATTTGATTGTACGAGAACTTTTTGATACGCTGTAACTGACGTATAGATAGCATAACTGTATGTGTACTGTAATACTTATTCTGATACCAAACTGTATCATCTACTTGTGAAAAATTTAGAATGACTGATTACATATTGTGGATATTTGTTCTCTTCATTTGCATGGGTTGGGATATTGTGAAGTAGGAAGTTATCTGCTTTGAATTAGTTGCTAAGCCATAATGCGTATAAATCTGATTTTGGAGGTTTGTCGTATTTTGATCTAGCAGCTAAGCTGCGTCTCTGTAAACGTGTCAGACAGGCACTTTATGGTGTGTAGGGTTGGTTGGGCATTGAACCCCTTAACGGTGTGTTGGGATGGTCGAAGATGGTATGTAGCGGAAAGGGGTTAGGAATATCTACATCTGAATTTGATCTATTCTGTATATAAAATTGAAATTGCTTCTGCATATGTAACTAATCTATCCTAAATTTGAACTGATATTGCTTTTGTTACCAAACTAAATCTTTGAATCGAAAACTATTTTATAAATGTGTTTTAATTGAACAAACTTCATTTACACACTGAGTTCACAACTCACTTTGTTATTGATTGGATTTCAGGTGGTTCTCAGACTTGAACAGCTCGGTCAAGTTTTTATCTTTCTTTTAAATACTACTATTAGGAATTTCGGTATTCTATAATATTATGATGCTTGGAAAGATTATATATTTAGTTAATTGCTGTGTTGGGTATTATGTGATGAATGGTTCATTTTGACTGTATTATAAATGTGATGTTTTTAGTATCATTGATGTAACTCTCTAAACTTGGTCTGGACATCTAGGTCGGGTTTAGGGTGTTATATTTAATGGTATTAGAGCCAAGTTAGTCAACACTCGGACTATTTTTGGGCTTATAATGTGTGATAAAAAGTGGTTACATAAGAACATGATGTTGGAGTCAATATGAAAACTGAAATAATAGTAAATGATCGAGCCTCCGCCACTGAACCTGTAAGTATTTCTGTTGTGTTATAATGATTGTATTACCTGAACTGTTATATGGTTAAATGTGTTGATGTGAATTAGTGAAATTATTGTGTTGGATGTCTAAACTGATCTGTGCATTTTGACATTGTAGCTAGATTGGTAAAATGAGTTCGCGAGGTAGTCGTAGACGTGGAATTCGTGGGCATCGAGGACACCGAGGAGGAGCTCGAACAGAATCATCCTCTATGGGTAATATGCCTATCCTAGAGACCAGCGAGATAGTAGGTACTCCCATTACTGAGATGGAGTCCCAGACTTCGATGGCTAAAGACAATGCACTGTCCCAGGCCATGATTCGAGCACTAGAGAGGGTCGCAGAGACCCATTCTAGATCGAAAGGCTGAGGGTCGGTTACTAAATGACTCTAATCGAATGGGGCTAAATTGTTCAGGGGCGTCATAGGAGTCACTCTTACTTTTGTTGAATATTGGCTCGAGGCTATTGAGCATATCATGACTGATATTGATTGAAGTCCCACTCAGAAATTGAGGGGTGTGGTGTCCCTACTTTGGGATAAGGCTTATCAGTGGTGGCTTACGGTTGAGCAGGGTGCTTAGCCCGAACATATCAATTGGGATTATTTCAAGAACGCTTTCCAAAGTAATTATGTGGGGGCGAGTTATGTCGAGGCTCACCGATGTGAGTTTGTGAGCCTAGTTTAGGGCGACTAATTTATGGCTGAATATGAAGCCGAATTTCTACGCCTGAGTAGGTATACATAAACAATGATAGCATCAGACTATGACAAGTGTGTGAGGTTTGAGAAAAGATTGAGATATGATCTATGGGTTCTGATAGCTCCTCAAAGGGAGTGGGTTTTTACGGTTCTGGTTGATGAAGTAAAAATAGTGGAAGAGGTGAAGCACAATGAGCGTGAGGGATTAGAGTAAGATTAAGAGGGATTTGGTTCCTCTAGTTCTAGACAACGCCCTAAGAAATGGGTGAGATTTGATAGGCCCCCGAGGCCCGATACACCAGTTGTAGTGACTGAGATTCAGTTGTGCAATGATTGTGGGAAATGCCATTCAGACGAGTGCTGAAGGAAGTTAGGAGCGTGCATTCATTGCGGGTTGATGGATCATCGGGTTAGGGATTACCCCTATCGACCAGATTAGGTGCCAGCTGCGGCACAGGCTCCAGTTCCAGGTTCTGTTCAGCCTTCGAGAATGGTTCAGTAACCACCTAGAGGTCGTGGTTCTAGTAGAGGGGGTAGAGAACAAAGAGAACAAATAGCACAAAGAGCACTGGGTAGAGGTGCCAGTCAGACTCGTTAGTCAACTAGTTTACGCGGTGAGACGCCGCGAGAATAGCGATGATGTTGATGTCATTGTAGGTACATTATTTATTCATTATATTTCGTACTATACTCTCATTGATATTGGATCTACTCACTATTATATAGCTAGTGTTGTTTTTTCAAATTTGGGTTTAACTATTGAAAATATTGCTAGAGAGTTTTCTGTGATTAGTCCTTTGGGTCAGTCAGTTCAGGTTGATAGAGTATATAGACGGGTACCTCTAGAGATCCAGGGTACAGTGTTTCCAGCTGATCTAATGGAGTTACCCTTTAATGAGTTTGATTTGATTCTGGGAATGGATTGGCTCGTAGAATATCGGATCAGTCTAGACTGTGCAACTAAGAGAGTTACATTGAGAATGGATGAGAATGACGAGGTGGTTATGGTTGGTGAGCATCAAGATTACCTCTCTAATGTAATCTACGCCCTTGTAGCAGACAAGTTAGTTCGAAAGGGGTGTGAGGCACACCTTTCCTATGTATCCGATTCTGCTCCCACAAAGCTTTCTGTGGGAGATATCCGCACAGTGAAAGAATTCCCAAATGTCTTCCCTGAGGAATTACCCGGAGTACCTCTAGATAGAGAGGTGGAATTTGGTATTGATCTTTTACCAAGTATCGTTTCGGAGTCTATTGCATCCTACCGTATGGCACCGAAGGAGCTGACCGAGCTAAAAGCGCAGCTTCAAGAACTTCTTGATAGGGGGTTCATCCGACCGAGTGTGTCTCCATGGGGAGCACTAGTGTTATTTGTTAACAAGAAAGACAGATTGATGATGATGTGCATAGATTATCAACGGTTGAAAAAGTTAACAATAAAAAATAAATACCCGTTACTGAGGATTGACGACTTGTTTGACGAGTTTTGAGGGGTATCTGTTTTCTCCAAAATTGATCTACGCTCTGGTTACCATCAGCTCAAGTTCAAAGAGACTGATGTGTACAAAACTGCCTTCAGGACTCGTTATGGACACTACGAGTTTCTGGTGATGCCTTTTAGCTTGACGAATGCCCTATCGGCATTTATGGATTTAATGAATCGGGTGTGCCAATCGTACATGGACCAATTTGTGTTGGTTTTTATCAATAACATCTTGATCTATTCTAAAAATGAGTTTGAACATGATACTCACCTTCACATTGTACTCCAGATACTCCGAGAAAAATAGTTGTATGCTAAGTTCAGTAAGTACGAGTTTTGGTTACAGAAAGTTACTTTTCTAGGTCATGTGCTAATTGTGGAAATGATCCGATTCGATCCACAGAAAATAGACGCTATAGTTGAGTGGAAGCAACTGAAAAATGTATCTGAGCTTCGTAGTTTCCTGGGCTTAGCTGGTTACTACCGAAGGTTCGTCGAAGGATTTTCTCTAATTGTGTTACCTCTATGAAGTTGCTACGTAAGAATACTCCGTTTGTGTGGTCTAAGGCACAACAGTCTAGTTTTGATAAGCTCAAGTCTGCTCTAACACAAGCTCCTGTTCTAGTTCAACCAAAATCGAGTCAGGAGTTTGTGGTATACAATGATGCATCACAAGTCAGGCTAGGATGTGTTCTGATGCAAAATGGTAAAGTGGTCTCTTACGCGTCGCAACAGCTTAAGATACACGAGGGTAACTACTCTACACGTGATCTTGAGCTGGCTGTGATCATGTTTGCTCTGAAGATCTGGTGGCACTATCTGTATGGTGAAAGGTGTATCATTTACACCGATCACAAGAGCTTCAAATATCTATTAACTTAGAAAGAGTTAAATCTTTGGCAGCGTAGGGGGTTGAGTTACTTAAAAATTATGACTGTACGATAGAGTATCATCCAAGCAAGGCTAATATGGTAGCTGATGCCCTCAGTCGTAGAGCGATAACTGATCTGAGAGCAATGGTAGCTCGTCTGAGTTTGGTTGAGGATGGTGGGCTGTTAGCCGAATTACAGGTTAAACCTACATGGGTTGAGAAGATTCAAGCTAAACAGTTGAGCGATGAGTCCTTAGTTCAGCGACTACAATAGGTTGGTTCGAACGAAACTTCTGATTTTAGCTTGGACAACGACAAGGTTTTGTGTTTCAGAGGTCAGATTTGCATACCTAATGATAAAGAGTTAAGGCAGTCGATCCTACAAGAGGTGCATAATAGTCCCTATGCTGTGCATCCTGGTGGGAACAAAATGTATTTGGACCTCCGCGAACTCTATTGGTAACCCGGGCTGAAACGGAAGGTAGTTGTTTTTGTGTCCCACTGTCTGACATGCCAAAAGGTTAAGGCTGAACATCAGTTGCCCTTTGGTTTGCTTCAGCCAGCTAAGATTCCTCAGTGGAAGTGGGAACGTGTAACGGTGGATTTTGTTAGTGGGTTGCATTTAACCCCCACTAAGAAAGATTCAGTTTGGGTATCGTTGATCAATTGACCAAATCCGCTTACTTTATCCCTATCGGAACAAATTATTCCCTGCAAAAGTTAGCTATATTGTATATTGCAAAAATCATGAGACTGCACGAGATTCCAGTCTCAATCATATCTAATAGAAATTTGCGGTTCAGATCTCGGTTCTAGAAGAAGCTCCATGAGGCTTTAGGCACCCGACTTAATGTTAGTACTGCGTATCATCCTCAGACTGACTGACAGTCTGAGTGAGTCATTTAGATTCTAGAGGACATGCTTCGGGGTTTTGTAATAGAGTTCCGGGGTAGTTGGGAGGATCATCTACCGTTGGCTGAGTTTGCATACAATAACAGTTTTCAATCTAGCATTTAGATGGCACCCTACGAGGCCTTGTATGGTCGTAGGTGCAGTACTCCTCTATTTTGGATAGAATTAAGTGAACGCTGGGTTTTGGGTCCTGAGATAGTTTCTGAAAATAAGAATACGGTGAAATTGATTTGAGATGGACTGAAAGCTGCCTCTGATCGACTGAAGTCCTATGCTGATTTAAAAAGAAAAATTGAGTTTTCTATAGGTGATTAGGTGTTCCTGAAGGTATCAATGTGGAAAAAGGTTCTTCGATTTGGATGCAAGGGCAAGCTGAGCCCGACGTACATTGGACCTTACCACATTTTGTAACGAGTCGGACCTGTTACGTATTAGTTAGAACTACTACCAGAGTTAGAGCGAATTCATGATGTGTTTCATGCCTCGATGTTGAGACGATATCGATCTGATCCGTCGCACATTGTTCCTGTCGACGAAATTGAGTTGTGATCGAATTTAACATTCGAGGAGGAACCCATTCAGATCATAGATCGCAATGTTAAGGTATTGAGGAAGAAAAATGTTCCTCTAGTTAAGGTTTTGTGGCGAAATCATAGGAATGCAGAAGCCTCTTGGGAACCTGAAGATTCAATTTGGCAACAATATCTGTATCTATTTGAGTTAGGTAAATTTCGAGGCTGAAATTTCTTTTAAGGGGAGAGAGTTATAGCGCCCCAAAATTTTGAGAATTTAATTGTGGAATCTACAGTAATTAATTTTTTTATCTGTGGCTCTGTGTTTTTCTATTGTGTTTAAGGTCTGGAGTTTTATTATTTTTGAAACGACCCCTATCAATGCATTACATAGTCAAGTGCAATTCTGTGTAAATCTGTGTCAAGAATGAGCCTACTGGTTCACTGGTTAAGCATCTGTATTCTATTTGGTCCTGAGTTCGAGTCCCATTGTGTGCGTTAGGAAAAATTTTACTTGTTGTGGGAAATATGTTGGTGGTTAAGACAAAGGCTTCTTTTTTTAATGTTCTCTTTTTGTTTTCATCCTTTCCTCTTTTTTCTTTTCTTTTTTTTTGTTCTGTTTTTCCTTTGTTCTCTTTTTCTCCTCTTTCGCTTTCGTTTTACATCATTTGAGCGTACCGTGTCGATTATTGAACTTTTCATTTTGATTTATTGCACTGTTCGGGCAAGTAAGTGCTCTTTGATGTTAATTGTGTTAACTTGTTAAAGTTATAAGAAACAACGGTGTGGAATGGTTGATAGTTGTGATAATGGATGAAATCTCATTATTAAGCGATTTTGGTTCCTTATTCTAGGAATAGGAGTTGGAAGTAACGAGTCTCGGCAGGACAATTCGATTAACTTTAGTTAATCTTTTTGTAAGTTTTGTTTTCATTGAAGGTTTACATGTCGAATTTTTTGACATAAGTTTCTGTGTGTAATTGTACTTCGTTGTCATTGAAATTGGTTGATTGAATGCTTGTACAGTTGTTTTAGGCTTCGGAGACTCTCCACGCTGTTATCACTTCAAAATCCCTTCAGGTGTGTACCAAAAACCTTGAATTCTGTGAATTTTAGATGCCAGAAAATATGACAGTCGATGCCACACGGCCATGTGGGTGGCCGTGTAACTCACAGTTCATCGATTTTGAGCCACACGAGCAAGGCACACGGGCGTGTGTCCAGGCCGTGTGTGGCCATGTTAGTGTAGGGTTCACACGGGAAAGGACATAAGCGTGTGTCTAGGCCGTGTAACTCTCTGTTTGTGACTTTGAATTTAGAAACTATTTTATAAATGTGTTCTAATTGAACAAACTTCATTTACGCACTGAGGTCACAACTCATTTTGTTATTGATTGGATTTGAAGTGGTTTTCAGACTTGAACGGGTTGGCGCCCAAGAAGATCGGTCAGGCTTTTATCTTTCTTTTAAATACTACTATTAGGAATTTCGGTATTCTATGATATTATGATGCTTGGAAAGATTATATACTTAGTTAATTGCTGTGTTGGGTATTATGTGCTGAATGGTTCATTCTGACTGCGTTATAAATGTGATGTTTTTAGTATCGTTGATGTAACTCTTTGGACTTGGTCTAGACATTTAGAACTGGTTTAGGGTGTTACAGTATTTGATATGGCCCCATTTCTAAATATGTTTGAATGGCTTCATCTCGCTGATTAACAGGATATTCCCATATTTGATGACATAATCCTGGATCCCGCTCTAGATTTTTAATATCAAAAGAATGATTTGGATGATCTTCACTTACAAATCTTGTACATTTAGAAGTATTAACTTCAATAGTTGGAGAATCTTCATTGTTCACTAGTCGACTAACATCATAAGCATAACTACTTTTCCTCTTAAAAAAGTATCAAAATTCTTTACTTTCTTCAGTTTTTGCAATCGACTTGAAATTTAATTTTATAAAATTATAAAAATGTAAAATGACTATGACATCCATATCATTTCCATTTCCATTTCCATTTTCATATCATTCTCATTTCAATTTCATTTCATATTCAAATAAAAAATCGCATAATATAAAATTTTTAGTTTTAATGAAACATACTCATGCTTGTGCTTGTTCAACCATTCGAAATCATAATATTCAAATTCAACATAAAATCAATAATTTACTAATTTTATAATTGAAATCATAGTTTTCAATTCTAAACATAATCTTTTAAATACTAATTAAATAATTCAAAAACATAAAAATAAAATTAATATAGCTAGATATAGTAAATCAACTACTAATGGCAAGCTTGAATATACATGGTCTATCAATTTGACAACTTAAGTTTCCTATATTCACATAACTTTCTACTCGGTTAACCATTTTTTATTCCATTTTCATAGGAATGCTCACTGCTTCACAAACTATCATTTGACATAATTTTAAACAAAGTGACCAAGGTTTTCTTCCTCCCCTTCACTTTAGTCGAAACTTACTATAACATTATCTAACTATTTTTGTTTCATTTTTACGCTTCTAACATGTTAGAACATGTCTCCTAATCATTTTCCATCAAAAAACATACACATTTCACTTAATTTTATAAGCTTCCAAGTTCCATCAATATCATTTAATGACAACTTTTAATATACTTGATAAAACAGAAATCTATTGGTACATATATGTAAAACAAGTTTCAAATATTCAAAAATCTATGAAAAGTTTGAAGAAAAACATACCTTATACTTCAAATCTGGAGGAAAAATGATTAAGAAAATTTTTTTCTTCTTTTCTTGCTAAGCACCAATATGAAGAAGAAAGATGATAAAAGTCTCTTCATCTTTTCTTTTCTTTATATATATATTAT
>CM025150.1:14940433-14953350 GCA_013467495.1 Gossypium gossypioides
TACTTTGCATTTAGATTAATTTGCATTAGGGATCATCTTACATTTAGTAATTTATTTTTACATCAATCAATAAAAAATTTTTGTGTTTTTCTCACCAAATTGTTAACTTTAATTTTACAGTTAATTGATTAACATACACAATCCCTATGGAGACGATAACTCTTTTACTTACTTATTACTTGATAACGACTATGTACACTTGCACAAAAGACACATTACATTGAAGCACCTATCATTCACACGCTTATTCAAGAGGTAGCTTACTGTTGTCATATATCCATTTTGGTTAGCTTTGTGAACTTGCTTGTTGTAGTCGATCGATGTGGGCTCGTTAAGTCAAATGGGCCAGGACAGAAGAGAAGCGTGTAAAGAAGAAGCAGATGAGTTTTCGGAGAATCAACATATTATTATAGATGAAGGTTGGAGAAATAGGTTTGGATGTTTTTTTTTTAATTTACAAAAAAAAAATTTAAAAATGACCATTTTATAAATGTTGAAGGTTAAATTTACTAATTTTTTTAGAATTTGAACTAAAATGACAAATTTGTTGAAAATTTTATATTTAGGATCAAATTGATAGAATGTGTAAACATTAGATAGCTATATTTGTTATTATACCAATAAAAAAATCCACATTAGCACTTCCATCAAATTTCAAACATCTGATAATGTTTGGTGACCAAATAATTATAAGTTTAATGATCAAAATAGAACACAACTTTATAAATTTAAGTTTTAAATAATAAATATTTTCGATAATATTTATAAATCTTTAGCATATTACCATAAACAATTGTTTCCTCATTTTTCTTTTAGTAAAAATGCGATAAAACGAACAACCAATGGCGGAGCCTAGTAGAGGCCCAGGGGGCCATGGCCCCCTAAAATTTAAAATTTTTGCAATTTAGCCTTCTGTAGATATACTATGGCCCTCCCAAAAATATAAGGAGACCCCCCAAAGTTTAAGATTTTTACAATTTCCCCATTTATATATATACTTGTTTTTGGAAGATCAAATTTGGTTGATTTTGGATGATGATGAATTGGTCAATTTTAGATTGAATCGATTGTTATGTTGAAATATTACTTCTTTTGAATAAATTGTTTTTATGTTTAAATTGATTGTCATGTTAGAATACTGCTTCTTCGGAATCGATTGTATATATGTTTAAATCGATTGTTACAGTGGAATACTATTTCTTATTCTTTTGAATAGATTGTTTATATATTTAAATCGACTATTATATTTTGTATTGATTATTTTTGTTACTTAATATTAGCTAATTTTAATTTGCCCTCTCAATATTAACATCTTGGCTCCTCGGCGAATAACCAAAAATTTACACACGAATACTCCTGCTTATGGATCTGCCATTCTTATCCTCCTACAACAGATGCAGTGCTTCATTCGGTGCTTCTGAAAAAACCTGGACTCCCACTCCATGGTCAGCTGCTAGTTTCGACAGTAAATCTGCCACCATGTTAGCTTCTCGGTAAATATGTACTACTTCCACTCTCCATGCACGTCTGAGAAAGTTGAGAATAGCTCTTCCAAGGCTGGTAGTTGCGCCCTCCCCAATTCTATCAGTGAATTCTTTAACAACAGTTAAATTATCCACCTCCAACACTAGTCCGCATACCATCGATCAAGCCAACTCAGCTTCCTCCACTGTTGTACAGCCAACATTCCGGTTATAGCCCGTTACCCACTCTCCTCTATAGTCTCTCAATACCCCGCCTGCATATGCGTAACCATTCACTCCTTTAACCGCCCCATCAGTGTTAAGTTTCAGCCATCCACATACCGGCGGCGGCCATTTAATTTCCCAACTCGCTGCCTCCCTACCTCCAGCTGCATTCCTTATTTCCATATTACGCGCGTGCCTCCAGGAAACAAGCCAGCTATTGTAGGCATACCAGATTTCCTCGTCCTCCATGTACTCTTATCAAATAGCAATTTGTTCCTTCGATTCCATAATTTCCAGCGCAGTAGTCCAAATCGTAGGTCCCAGTCTTCCTCCTCTTTGGCAAAATATGTCGGTTTTGGTATGTTCACAGTTACCCAGTTCTGCATATGAATAGTCATAAATTCCAACAGCTTATCTTGTCTGACAGCTCGAGTCCAAACCGATACAGCAGCAACGCACTTGCGAAAAATATGATTAACATCTTCCATATCCTCTCCACAAAGTTGACAAGTGGTGCTCCTTGCTCTATCGGCATTGGTGTGCAGCCGGTTCTTACAAACAAGCCAAAGGAACATTCTCACGCGTTGAGTGCCTCCAATTTTTTTTCCTCTATTTGTATTAAAACACAGCTAAGGGTTGTTTCAATTTTTAAATACTGATTTTAAAATAATATACATTAGTCAAACTCTGACTAAATTTTGGCTATTACTTCCTATTAAGGTTTTGAAAACACTATGAATTATAAGGAATAGAAGTTCCATAAAAATGGGAAAAGGGAATTACGATTACAGTGGGCTTGACAGTGGTGGAGCAGGTGATGTGGCCAAGTCGGACAGTGTTGGTCTTTTAAGGGGTTGCACAAGACAAGTCTTCTGAACTATAATTTTTCATGTTGGTAGTGGAAATTCGACGCTTTCTAACACTGGATGCATACGGCGAAGATCTCTCTCCGGGTCTCGCCATTGTACCACCATCGAGAGAAGAGATTGCTTAAGATTCCTGAGAAGTAGGAAAGGGTTTGACATTTCTATGTTTCTATTAACGACTTGACACCTATTCTTTTAACTGTTGTCTTTTGATCAAATTTTAGTTTTCCGCCTTTTACCATGGTCGACATTGTGATTTGGCCCATACTATGTTCTGCACTTTCCACTTTCCCATAACAAACGACGACTAGAGTCTCAAAACCTTAAGTAATCCCATAACTTCAGGCCTAAAATATGGCCACTAAAAGAATGTGTTTAAGCTTTCTGGAACCTCTAAATAGACTGATTGTTTGGATTCAGGTTTAGACTTTAAATTTGGACCCTGAAAAGTAAAATCTTTAATGGGTTCTCAGTAATAATTAAAATTTATTTAGAAAGAAAAACTGTCATAGTAGAAACGGATTGTATTTTTGTTATTGAATCCATTAGGGTAGATTTTAAGGCCAACTGAATAGCGATTTAACTATAAAAATTATTGAACTGTGTTGAAGTCAATGGAGGGTAATGATCCAATATGTCTCGAGGCAGGCTAATATGATTGCACATGTGCTTGCCAGATTGATGAAGCAATTTCCTGTTGGTTTACATGTTTTTTAGGATATACCTTTAGTGGTAGCGAAACAATTACGAAGAGAGAATTCTTCCTCTAGTTTAGGATACTATGATTAATGTGTAATTGTTATTATTTTATAAAAAAAAATTTAAATTTTCATTATTATTCTTGTTTTCTTACCCACCTCATCAAATTTTTGAATGGATTTAAAAATTAATTCAAATCCAAAATTATGCCAATTCTAACTTAAAACGAACATGGGACATTATGTTCGGTTTGAGTTTTAATAAAAAAAAATTGCCCCCAAGTTTATTCTCAAAATTTGGAAAACTTGGGTTTAGCCTTTGTATTAATTACTGAAACTTTAATCTTAATTTTAAAACCAAATTAAAAAAATTAATTCAGTTAAAAATAGATTAAAAGTATATTTAACTCAAAAAGTCTAACTAAGCTCCTATTTTAATAAAATCAAGGCCCAGTAAATTTAAAATAGAAATGTCTGGATAAAATTAGGTGTCAAAACTTATGAAACATTTGTTGGGCTATATAATGTTGTTTGGTCAATGATAAAGGGGTAGCATCCACAAATTCCCAAAAGTATACAAAGTTGCTTCGATGGCAAGAAACAAATCGAATAGAACAGGGAAGCTCTAAACCGATCCTAAAGATGCTTTGGAGAATGACTCGGATAACAAGAAGTGATGGTAGACCAGAACAAAATTGAAAAAGAAAACACTAAACAATCAAAATCAAATAGCAAAATGAAGGAAAATTTTAAAATCAAAAGAATCGACTTAGGGAGAAAAGATGGAGTTCGAATAGAGTTGATGGTTTCCCAAGGCCGTCCGAGTGCTTAGATGTGCTTTCTTGAATCTGAAAAATGATAGTCAAAATTAGAACAATTCAAGAAAAATAAACTAAGTAATTTAGAAAATAAGAAAACCAAAATTGATAGATGGAAAGATAAACCGATGGATGTGGATATAATGATAAGTGTCCAATTAAACCTTTCAAGAAATATTTCCTGACAAACTCAAGACTTTAATCGACTATTCAAGAATGAGTTCTTCGGAACTTGGGGTTTGAAGAACTTTCCTCAAAATCTTGAACAATATTTAGTAAAAAAAATCTTCTGAGTAAAAATTACAATTGAATCTTGTAAAATCAAATACTCCAAGAAGTGCTTTCATTCAAAAAATGCATTGCAAATTAACTGATTTTTTAGAATTTAAAATTGGCAGCTTTAGTGAACTAAATTTAAAGAATGTCAACCTATCTGCGTATGTATCAGTCTAAGTACTAAAATTGAACATTGAAGCCAAATTCAAGTATCAAATTGAGATAAAAAAAAACTTAAATATCCAATTAAATATTAAAACCAAACTCAAATATCAAATACTGCATTAGGCTTAAATCATTCTCAGCTTGCAAGTTGCAACAAGTTCTAATTTCAGAGGACAATAAGAAATTGCGAAATTATTTCAAGAGAAAGTGAGAAAATTCTGTGAAGAAATTATTTTAGAAGATTTCAAGAGATATTTTTCTTATTTACAACTTAACCTGAAAGTTTAGAGAAATTGTAAAATTACCCTCATAGTAATTTTGTGGAAAATTTTCTAATTCGAAGCAAACCCACACTCAGCAGACGTAAGTTTGAGGATAGCAGAGAAGACTACTCGATCGAAGTGTTCATCCTAGACGAATCGAAAAAGTAAAATTTTGATTAAGTGTTTATTACTTTAGATATCACAACTAAGTTCTTGTTTTTGGAAAAACAAATTAAAACTCTAGTTTTTCCCTAAAACTAATTTTTTGCCGCGTTTTTTTCCAACAATAATTTGCCAGGTTAATTGCTTCGGCCTAAAACTCCTTCTCTAAACCTGTGTTTAAAAGCATACATCGAGATTTCTCAAGTAAAGTTTTGTTCATCCTTTCAGCAACACCATTCTGCTGCGGGGTAACAACTGTGCGTTGTCTTTTGATTCTTTCCCATTTGCAATAACCGTCAAACTCAGGTGAACAGAACTCGAGACCATTACCCGTTCTTAACCGCTTTATGGACTTCCCAGTCTGCTTTTCAAGTAAGGTCTTCCATTGTTTAAAGATCCTAAAGACTTCATTCTTGTTCTTCAGGAAATAAACCCAAACTTTCCTAGAGTGGTCATCAATAAAAGTTAAAAGATATCTGCTACCTTATTTGGACACTACTAGAGTCGAACCCCATAAGTCAGAATGAATGTAGTCAACGGTCCCTTTTGTCTTGTGCACTGCCAAATCGAATTCGACTCGAGTCTGCTCTCCATAAATGCAATGCTTGTAGAAATCTAACTTTCCTACTCTAGTGCTTGTTGGAAGACCTCTTTTATTTAAAGTGGGCATACCTTTTTCTCTCATATGACCAAATCACAAGTTCCATGACTAAGTTGATTCAGAATCCATAAAGAGGGAATTTTGTCGCATCATCGCGACATTATGGGAGTCCTTGTCGCAACGTGGTGACGATTTCTTCTTTGTTTTCGTAATTTTTGTTGAACCAGTCACCGTTAAACCTTGCAGAATGTATAGGCTACCAACTTTCTGCCCTCTCATCAAGACAAGATCTCCATGAGATATTTTCAAACCGCTTGACTTAGTGATGATCCTGCAACCATTCGAGTCTATAATACCCAAAGAGACGAGATTCTTCTTTAAATCAAACACACGCCTTTCATTTAATAATGTTCTAATTATCTTGTCATGCATCCTAATCTGAATGGTACCAATGCGAGTTAATTTGTAGGGTGAGTTATTTTCCAAAAACACAACTCCACCTTCAATTGAACTATATGTGGAGAACCAGTCCTTGTTGGGACACATATGGTAGGAACACCCTGAATCCAAGATCCACTTGGATGTGAATTTAGACCTTTGAGTCGTTGGCACCAGCAATAAATCATCACCTCTGTCCTCGACTACACTAGCACATGCTACATAAGCTTTCTGCTTCCCTTTCTCATCATTTTTTGTAGCCCACTTTTTTTTTAATATGACCCATCTTTTTGCAGTAGCCACATTGTTTATCTCGACTTCTTAATTTTGATCTTGCCCTAGGCTTATTCTGATATGATTTTCTAGATTGTTGCTTGCCTCTTGCAACCAAAATTGAAGCTTGCCCATCTGACTTGTTCTTCGAACCTAACTCCTTGTCAAGTTTATCCTTACTCAATAATTTTACCTTCACATCTTCAAATGAGAATCTTTCTCTACCACAAATTAGGGTTTCTGTGAAAGTTTTATATGAAGGGGGCAAATAACACAACAATAACATAGTCTGATCTTCATATTCTATGTTGGCCTTAACATTCCTCAGGTCATTCAGGAAAGAAACAAATTCACTAATGTGAGCCCTAATAGACTCGCGTTTAGCCATACGGAATGTGTATAATCATTATTTCAATACCAAGCGATTTGCGAGAGACTTTGTCAAGTGAAGGGCTTCTAATTTTCTCCATAAGGCTACTGTCAATTTCTATGTGAGCACCTCCTGCAATACATTTTTCATAAGGCACAATTGAATTGTTGATAGAGCCTTCTCATCAATATCCTCTCATTTCGTCTGATTCATATCCGCAGGCTTTTGCCCTGTAACGACCTTTTTCAAATTGTTCTGAATAAGAATTGTTGTCATTCAAACTTACTATAAATTGAAATTTGTGATTCCATCGAACTTCTCAATATCGTATCTCATTTCCATCTTTAAACGGTTTGAATACAAAATCTAAACCAAGCTCTGATACCAGTTTGTTGGGGATAAACCCGAATTAATCAACAAACATGAATGAATAGAGAAAATTGGACACAAATATTTATGTAGAAAAACTCCTCTTAAGAGGATAAAAAACCACGAACAAAGAAAATTTCACTAAAATGAAAAATAACCGATAAGGAGTACAAGATGGAGAAACAAAAATAAACTCGAACCTAAGATACAAAGTTCTCTCGAAATTCCCACAAAACTCCCTCTTGATTATGTTGTTGAATCTAACTCTCTAGGGTTGCTAAAAGCCCTATTTATACATTAAAATTTGTTAGCTAATCTGATTACAATATCCTTAGAGTTATTAGAGTTCAACTAAGAAAAGATACCAAAGTTTAACTAGAAAAAGAAATCCGGTTTAGTAGGGAACACGTCGCCACGTTGTGACGTCACTATCGACTCGTCGGGATGTCACATGTCGTGTCTTCGGGACTTCGCGTTCTTCTAGTCGGGACGTTGTGTGTCGCGTCGTCGGCTCTTCATCACCATGACTTCGAATCCATTTCAGCCAAAGTGTGAGTCACACTCCACAAAAAACCTTAACAAAAAACAAACTCCTAATTGCAATAAACTTCTAATTTCGCTAAAGAATAAGTAATTCTAGTTAAACTAAATCTTCTTGTTAACTAAGAAAAATAAAACTTCTAAACAACCTAAAATATTTAAAAGTATCCTAATATTCGAAATAAATAAATACAAAAAAAAACATAAAACTTAACAAATAAAATATTGGGGATTATTATAATCAAAATTAAGCCTTAAAACCAAACTCAATATGATTTAAACACGAATAAGATCCCAAAACTCATAATTCCCATAATAATCTCATCTTGAAAATTCTACTTGTGTAGTCTTCATTAAAATGGTCATAACTCGAGCTACCGAACTCAAAATAAGGTGATTCAAAGTGAGTTTTGAATATAAGAGATCGATCTTTCATTAATTAGAAAACATCTTGACTAAAAAATGTCTAGATTTCATTAAAAAATACGTTGCAAGTTAACTGATTCTTCAGAATTTAAAATTATCAGCTTTAATGAACTAAATTTAAATAATGTCAGCCCATCTACGCATGTACCAGTCTCGGTACTAAAATTGAACTTTCAAACCAAACTCAAGTATCAAATTGAGATAAAAAAAACTTAAATATCCAATTAAATATTAAAACCAAACTCAAATATCAAATACTGCATTAGGCTTAAATCATTCTCAACTTGCAAGTTGCAACAAGCTTTAATTTCGAAGGACAATAAGAAATTACGAAATTATTTCAAGAGAAAGTTGTAGAGAGAATTTTTTGAAGAAATTATTTCAGAAGATTTCTAAAGATATTTTTCCTATTAACAACTTAACCCTAAAGTTTAGAGAAATTGTGAAATTACCCTACTAGTAATTTTATGGAAAATTTTCTGATTCGAAGTGAACCCACACTCGGCAGATGTGAGCTTGAGGATAACATAGAAGACTACTCGGTCGAAGCGTTCATCCTAGATGAATCGAAAAGATATAATTTTGATTAAGTGTTTATTACTTTAGATATCACAACCAAGTTCTTGTTTTTGGAAAAAAATTTAAAACTCTAGTTTTTCCCTTAAACTTATCTTCTGCCGCGTTTTCCAAACTCGTTTTTCCAACAATAATTTGCCAGGTTAACTGCTTCAACCTAAAACTCCGTTTCTAAACCTGCGTTTGAAAGCATACATCAGGATTTCTCAAGTAAAGTTTTGTTCATCCTTTCAGCAACACCATTCTACTGCGGTGTAACAACTGTGCGTTGTCTTTTAATTCTTTCCCATTTGCAGTAATCGTTAAACTCAGCTAAACAGAACTTGAGACCATTACCCGTTCTTAACCACTTTATGGACTTCCAATCTATTTTTTTAGTAAGTTCTTCCACTGTTTAAAGATCCCAAAGACTTTATTCTTTTACTTCAGGAAATAAACCCAAACTTTCCCAGAGTGGTCGTCAATAAAAGTTAGAAGATATCAGCTACCTCATTTGGAGACGACTAGAATTGGACCCCATAAGTCAGAATGAATGTAGTTAAGGGTCCCTTTTTGTCCTATGTGCTACCGAATCAAAGTTGACTTAAGTCTACTTCCCATAAACGCAATGCTCATAGAAATTTAACTTTCCAACTCTGGTGTCTATTGGAAGACCTCTTCTATTTAAAGCGGTCATACCTTTTTCACTCATATTACCGAGTCGTATGTGCCACAACTAAGTTGATATAGACTTCATAAAAATGGAATTTTTGTCGCGTCATCACGACGTCATGGGATTCCTTGTCACAACATGGCGATGATTTCGTCTATGTTTTCGTAATTTTTATCGAACCGGTCACCATTGAACCTTGTAGAATGTATAGGCTACCAACTTTTTTCCCTTTTATCAAGAAAAGAGCTCCATGAGATATTTTCAAACCGTTTGACTCAATGACGATCCTGCAACCATTCGAGTATAGAATACCAAAATAGAAGAAATTCTTTTCTAAATCAGACACATGCCTAACATTTGATAATGTTCTGATTATCCCGTCATGTTTCCTAATTTGAATGGTACCAATGCTAGTTATTTTGCTGGGTGAGTTATTTCCCAAAAGCACAACTCCACTTTCAACTTAACTATATGTGGAGAACCATCCCCTGTTGGGACACATATAATAGGAACCTGAATCCAAGATCCACTTGGATGTGAACTTGGACCTTTCAGTCGTTGAAAAAATAATAAATCATCACCTCTGTCCTTGGCTACACTAGCATCGGCTACACTAGCTTTCTACTTCCCTTCCTCATCATTTTCAGTAGCCCTCTTAGTTTTAGTCTGAAGTTTATAGCATTCTATTTTGATGTGACCCACCTTTTTGTAGTAGCCACATTTCTTGTCTTGGTTTCTTGATTTCGATCTCGCCCTAGTCCTATTTTGATCTGATTTTCTAGATTGTTGCTTACCCCTTGCAACTAAAATTGAGACTTGCACATCTGACTTGTTTTTCGAATCTAAGTCGTTGTCAAGTTTATCATTGCTCAATAAGTTTCCCTTCATGTCTTCAAATGAGACTCTCTCTCTACCATAAATCAAAGTTTCCTTAAAAGTTTTATATGAAAGGGCAAAGAACATAACAATAACATAGTCTAATCTTCATCTTTCATGTTGGCCTTGACATTTTTTAGGTCATTCAGGAGAGTTACAAATTCACTAATGTTAGCCCTAATAGACTCACGTTCGGCCATATGGAACGTGTATAATCATTATTTCAATACCAAGCGATTTGTGAGAGACTTTGTCATATGAAGGGCTTTTAATTTTCTCCATAAGGCTGCTGTCATTTTCTCTATAAGCTCCTCCTACAATAGGTTGTTCGTTAGTCACAATTGAAATGTTGATACAGCCTTCTCATCAATATCCTCCCATTCTGTCTGATTCACATCTGCGGGCTTATGTCCTACAATGACATTTTCAAACCATTCTGAACTAAAATTATCGTAATCTAAACTTACCATAAACTGAAATTTATGATTCCATGAAACTTCTCGATATCGTATCTTATTGCCATCTCTAAACGGGTTGAATGCGAAATCTGAGCCAAACTCTGATACCAGTTTGTTGGGGATAAACCCAAATTAAGCAATGAACACAAAAAAATAGAGAAAATTGAACACAAATATTTACGTAGAAACTCCTCTTGGGAGAATAAAAAAGTCACGAGTAAAGAAAATTTCACTAAAACGACAAATAATCGATAATCAGTACAAGATAGAGAAATAAAAATAAACTCGAACCCAAGATACAAAGTTCTCCCGGAATTCCCATAAAACTCTTTCTTAATTGTGTTGTTGAATCCAACTCTCTAGGATTGCTAAAAACCATATTTATAAACTAAAATTCGTGGGCTAATTTGATTAAAATATTCTTAGAGTTATTAGAGTTCGACTAAGAAAATATTGAAGAGATTAACTAAGAGAAGAAACCCGGTTTAGTAGGGAACACGTCGCCACATCGTGACATCACTATCTGTTCACCAGGACGTCACATGTCACGTCGTTAGGGTGTTGTGTGTCGCGTCGCTGAGACGTTAGCTCTTCTCGTCATGACGTCGAATCCATTTTAGACAAAATGAGAGGCACACTCCACAAAAAAACTTACTGAAAAAGAAAACTACTAATTCAAATAAACTTCTAATTTGGCTAAACAATAAATAATTCTAGTTGAACTAAATCTTCTTGCCAACTAAGAAATATAAAACTTCTCAGCAACCTAAAATATTTAAAAAAATCCTAATATTCAAAATAAATAAATTTAAAAATATTAAACTTAACTAATAAAATATCAGGATTATATATAATCAAATTATGCCTTAAAACCAAACTCAATATATTTTAAACACGAATAAGAGCCAAAAACTCATAATTTCTATAATAATCTCGTCCTGAAAATTCTGCTTGTGCAGTCTTCACTGAAATGGTCATAACTCGAGTTACTGAACTCGAAATAAGGTGATTCAAAGTGAGTTTTGAATATAAAAGATCGATCTTTCATCAATCAGAGGACATCTTGACTAAAAATTATTTAGATTTCATTCAAAAATGCGTTGCAAGTTAACTGGTCCTTTAGAATTTAAAATTGGCAGCTTCAGTGAATTAAATTTAAAGAATGTCAACCCATCCGCTCATGTATCTGTCTAAGTGCTAAAATTGAATATGAAAATCAAACTCAAGTATCAAATTAAGATAAGAAAAACTTTAATATCTAATTAAATATCAAAATCAAACTCAAATACTATGCTTAAATCATTCTCAAGTTGCAACAAGTTCTAATTTCGGAGTACAATAAGGATGATGAGTGAATATGTTATTATTAGTGGGTCAAATGTTTAGTCATTGATGAGTCAGCCATTCCATATTCAATTTGTCGTTATGATAGGTTGGTGCTACAATGCCAGTCTGTATGTTGCAGAACCTACTGAATATAGAAAATCATTTCAATTGTGATTGCATTAGGTCATCCAAGACCCTCCATTTTTGGAACCTGCTTAAAACAAACACCATGTTATTAATTTCTCAGCATACATGCATAAATACACTGAGCTTATAACTATTAAATGTATCAAATAATAATACTAAAATGGGCCATCATAGAAAGCAAAAGATCAATTAACCATAAAAAAAGAAAAAAAAGGAAAGGGATAAATGGGTGGTGACAAAAAATGAGGGTTGTTGCAAAAATAAAGCTGCCTAATATGACAAAGGGATTGGCTTTCCAAAAGATTCTCGTTATCAACTCTTTATTTTTAATGATGAAGTCCCTTTTCTTTTTCTTTTTTCAATAAAGTCCTATTTCATCATTAATAAGACTTCATTTCAACCTTAATAATTAAAAGTTAATTGATGAGTGTCACAAAAAAACCTTTAATTGATGATTCGGTTCATGATTTTTTTATTAAATTAAATTATGTGATTTGTTTTTAAAAAAAATTTGTTTGGTTAATATTATATTTGTGAGAGGTTAAATAAGCAAATGAAAACATTAAATATGATGTTGTAAGATTATTCATACTTTTTTTCATGGCTGTCATTGTATTAATTTAAAAATATCACATAATTCACTGCGACATAATCAATTTTAAACAAAAATAAATTTAAGAATTTGAGAAAATATAAAAAAATTTAATTTCAAAACATTGGGTTTTTATTAAGAAAACACAAGATCTTTTTTTGTTAATAACAATAGTCATGGGTAAAAAATAATCATAAAATTCAAAAAGCTTGAATCTTTTTATTGTGCAAATCAAGCTTAATTCGAGTTTGACTCGAACAAAAAATGCTTACAACACACTTTAATATAAATATTTTAATGATTTTATTAATTAAAATTTAATTATTAAATGAACAGA
>CM025150.1:15031402-15046988 GCA_013467495.1 Gossypium gossypioides
CAAGCCGTCCCATGTAGCTGACTCAATCAGCTATTTTAGCTGATTTTTATAATTTGAAATCAGCCCTTGAACTTGTATTTAATTCCATTCAAACCCCTTCCCTTTCCAAGCTTGTTATTTTTAGCCATGGGCTAAAAATAGCAATTTCAATTCAAACCATCCCTCCTACAATGCATGGCTGGCCAAGGGAAGAGGGAATGGCTAGTATTTTTAGCAGCCATCTCCACCAGTAAAAATCCCCCTTCACTCCCTCATTTCTCATCCCTCACTTCACACATCTCTCTCCCTCACATTTTCTCTCTTTCTGCTTTCTAGTTGCCTTTCAATTCCCTTCTTCCCTTACCGATTTCCCCTCTTGAAAAAGAGCTTGCACATCTCTTGGAGTAGCAGTGATCAAGTGTTCGTGAAGGCCTTGGATCAGTAGAATGAGCAAAGAATTGAGGAGTGCACTAGTCTGACTTCGGAAAACCACCGAGATTTGTTCTTCTAGTTCCCTTCTCTTAAACTTTGTTTTAAGTTTTTTTATCATGGACATGAATATTTGTTTTGTTGTTCTTCAATTAATTAAAATGACTTAAATTCCTTTCATGTTAGATTAATTGCATTATGTTCGCTTAGATTATTTAAAATGTGTTTGTGTTGTTATTAGGTCTCAGTAAATTGTTCAATTAAATAAAATCATGATTATGTTATGCTTGCACTTTAATTGTAAGGTAACAATTGAATTAATTATTTAAATGGATTGAAATTGTAATTAATGGACACAATATTTAATTGGTGTATGTTTAATCTTCTAAGGTAGCTAAGGGATAAATTAGTGATGATATTAAACATTACATTAGCCTTGCATAACTTGCAAGATTATTGTGATTAAATTGTCCCTATATAGAGATATATTGTTACTTCACTTAATCTTTTACTTGCCTATTAAAATTTGATTAACCGGTTGAATTGAAATAGAGATATGATCAAGAGATTAATAGGTTCTAATAGGTAAGTATGTGCATTAGTTAACAATTCACTGAGTTGTCGTGAAATTATTCATAACAACATGAACACAACTTTAATTATTCTAAGTTAAAGAATAAAATTGATCTAACACATTTATTTCATATTGACCCATAAATTAGTTTTTACAAAACCTCTTTAAACCAATATATTTTCCAACACCAAATTGTTTAATTTTGTATTTCATAAATATTTTCTTTCACAATCCCTGTGGGTACGATAACTTGATGTCATTTTATTACTTGTTGCAATTGTGTACACTTGCACATTTCCCTCGTTCCACAACACTTCCCCACTTAACAAAATTTCGTCATAAAAAATTTCTAATTTGAAACAATTTCACTACAAAATTTAAAATTGACCGTTTGCGCCAAGCGTAAACCTCCCATTTGGCAAACTATTCTTTGTACCTACCTCAATTTCTATTCACATGGGCTCATTCATGACTTAGTGGTTACTTGTAAAATTTTAAATGTCTCATAACCTAATCTATGACAGAAGTCATTTTTACATTACAGAATCTGAACAATTACCATGAATTCAACTTCTTGCACATGTTTGTTTCTCTATACAATAGACATTTAAACACTTTTTCCAAACACTTTGCTGAAACAACTACAATCCTTTCTTCTCTGATCAATCCTTTTATGCTCTTCATCTTCAGCATCTCTAATTCTCAAAGGTAACTTTTTTTTCCTTCATTTTCTTTTCTTTCATTTCCTTGTACACAAAATGGTTCAAACCACTATTAGAGGGAGGGATCGTGGCCAAGCTAATCAAAACTCTAACCCCAGAAATCCAATCATATTTGGACCTCAAGGACTCAAAGATACTCCACCACGAGCAGAGGCTCAGATGCTCGACTGTAGTACTACCGAGGATGAAATTAACCGATATTAAGGATTTCGAGGCATTTAAGCGCTAAACTTTACTTATGAATTCTAGCGACCTTGTGGATGCTGTCTATGTGATAATTCCAGAGGTTTCATTTTACCCCTGATTTTGTTGGAAGTTGATTTCCATATGCCACTCAACCCTTTCCTTTGTATTATCCTTAACGAATATGTCATTGCACCAAGGCACCTATCAACCTTATCCTGGTGGACACTGGTGGCTTTTTATATTTACTGTTGCATTTACAACAAGCCATCACTGATGGGGAATTTTTAAAAATTTTACCAACTAAAGATGGGGAAAGGAACTTCTACTGGCAGTGCTCATTTTAGTGTTCGTCTAGGCTGTGAGCCCACGTAACACCCTTAACCCGTCTCCATCACCGGGTTAGGGTTATGAAGTATTACCATACATATCAAAAAAAATTACAACATTAATCATTCATTTATTAAAATAAATAAAAACATTCATATCTACATTTTTTTTCATAGCAAAATCACATTTATGGGCTTTAAAACGAGCTTACGGGGGCCCTAAAAATAGTTTGGAAACAATCAGGGACTAATTTGAATCAAAACAGAAAAATATGGAAAAAATTGAAAATTTTGGAACATTGGTCACACGGCTGTGTGACCAAGTTGTGTGATAAAGCCCAAACCATTTGGCATAGAGACATGGTCGTGTGGCCAAACCGTGTACAATTTGAAATATGGGTCACATGGCCATGTCTTAGCTTGTGTGTCCGACCGTGTGAATATTCAAAATAAAGTCACACGGCTATGACCGTGTGCCAAATCGTGTGTGTATTCGAAATAAGGTCACACTATCGTGCCTTAGACCGTCTATGGCACACGGCTGTGTGTACCTAAAATTGCTTCCAAAACAAGGTAAATCAATGCCAATTCCTTAGGTGCCAAGATAAAACCAAATCAGCCATAAACATGCTTCCAAAACACCTATAATCAAGTCTAAAACATACCAAATTCATACAACTTATGTGTCTAACCAAATGCCCCCATTGACACCACAAATTTTATGCATATACAACAAGCAATTCACGTAAGATATCATCTTCATATACATGTTATTCAATCAACAACAATATTTCCAAATATCACATACCAAAACCACATACCAAAGACAATTCATATATATCCATTATCATGAATTACCTACCAAATTGGCCATACCATATTTTTAATCATCATTAAAGATACCAAACCAAAACAATGCCTAAAACAAGTGCACAAAACATTACCATACAAAATGAAATCAACATGAGACATAATTAACCACCTCATAACCACATAAATATTACAAATTCAACTAACATATTAACCTTGAAAAGTTCAAATCCTATATACATGCCACCAACTAAAATAATCCAAATCAAAAGCTACCGAGAAAGGAGTCTGGATAGTGTAAGCTTAGAGTTGATCGGTCCTACCAATTTTGCAAAAGATTTACTATAGAAAACAAGAACAAATCAAGTAATCTTACGAAGCTTAGTAAGTTCATAACTAAAATTCAAATTAACTTACCTCAAAAAACGTTTGAATACAAAAATAAATAAATTATTTAACCCTAACAACCATTTACAAATAATATAACATTAGTACTGAACATATCTCACAATGGTTCAAACCAAATCCATTCACATATATATAAACGTTACTATTTTTCATCACATCAATACTATAAAGAAACATATTGTAACGATTATTTTTGATACATCAATATAACGAATATATTCCAAATCTATTAAATAGCTTTAACCTTAATCATATAAATTCTTAGCCCGATGACCTATAACAATATAACTCAGATACTCGGGTTTCCCAAACCACACTAGAGGCACCGAAGTGCAATCTCGTACAAGCGCGTGATCTAACCCTATTTGCATGTCAATCGTATCCTAATCATTTACTACGTTCAAACAAGCATTTATACTGAATTCATCACATTAACAAAACAGAGGCATTTTCACAATATTTGTACACATATCGTATATTCATTTCATCCATTCCGAGATAATATCGTTCACATTTCACTACCATTTCTCAACTTCCAAATAGTATACTTTTAATTTATACTTAATTATAAACATTTTATAATTAAAAATTTCATTACTAAATATTCAACTACAACTCAATTTAAATAATTAGAAAAAAAACATAATTTATAAACATATATCCTTATTCAATAATGCTATGAAATTACCTAGAATATGCTAACGGATGACTCGTAGGGACTAATCCATGATTTTTCCTTTTCCTCGATTATCCTCCGTATGATTCAATTCTTGATCTATAATTATTAAATTCAATTTATCAAATTCAAATACATATTCAAAATAATTTCTATGCATACAACCTTTAAGTTTTTATTTATTCATATTTTCCCTGAACTTTTACATTTTTTTCAATTTAGTCCCTAAAGTCGAAACTATTAAAAATTTCACATTTAAACCCTAATACCAATAATTGAATTTAACAGCACCCCTATACAGCCTTTAATCATTTGAAAATAAAAAATTTAATAGGCTGAATTTTACAAATTTTCATATTCGTCCCTATGTTCAAAACTAACAAAAATTCCTTTACAAAATAGTCATAAACAACGATCAAGATCATAAATATTTCATCTAACATAAGAAACAACTAAAATTAATTAATGGGGAAATCCAAAATCTTTAATAGTTTTGAAAACGAAATACAGGTTCAATGGACCTAGTTGTAACGATCTCGAAAATATAAAAATTACAAGAAACAGGTGAAAAATTGCTTACCATGCAAAGAACTTAGCTTGACTGAAGCTCCCAAGGTATGGTGGTTCAGTTATGGAATTGAAGAAATGAAGAATATGGAAACATGTGTTTACTTTTTGTTTTATTAATTTATTAATTTTATCACTTTAATAATTAAACTAAAACATAAAACATATAAAATATAAAAAAATTTAATTTTCAACCATCCATGTTGATTTATTAAGGTCTAAATATCATATAAGTCATCCTTCAACCACTAATTAAGGTATTTAATGAATAAAATTCAATAGCGATTAAGTTTTACATCTTTTACGATTTAGACCTTTTTCCATAATTAACTAACCAAACATTAAAATTTCTAAACCAAACCTTCATATACTAATATAAAAAATCTATAAATCTTTAATAAAAATATTCACAAGCTCGATTTACAGAAACGATGTCCCGATACCTTATTTTTCGAAACCACTTGACTTTCGAGACAACCATTTATACTTAGGTATTTATTTAATTAGCTAAAATTCATCAAATCAAAATTTAGTATAAATTTATAGTTGACTCATATAATTTAAATAATTATTATTATGGACTTATTTGTAACATTTGTGGTGTCGAAACCAATCTTTCCAACACCATTGAAAAATGGGCTGTTATAGCCCATTATCCAGAATAGAATTTCAAATCTTCATCAAAGGAAATACAAATACATAAGAGTTATTCGGAAGCTTGAATCCGGGTTTGGTTTTCCAATAAGATGGTCCCTTCCTCATGAGAGTGAGTATCTGTGCACATAATCAACCAGTAGATAGTCAAATTGTTGAGAAACAATATAAATGATTGAGAATGCGGCGTATATTTGATTTGGTGGAACTTGTTTCCGTTAGAAATGTATTCCAATATTGTTTACAAGAATTAAGTCCAAATGGTTGTCAGTCGAATGATACTACAAAGTGGTTGGGTGATCTCATTGTGCCTTCTACTTTTGAAGCCTGGCCTTATAACTCAAATAGTGAATTGGCACACATCTTAGTAGGGCGTAAAATTGAACCTCCCTTCTATTTTTACAATATTTTTTGTCTTTGCCCATGCAACTCAAACATCATATGTAATCCTATTACAACTTCTACTTCTTCTTCAAACCAAGCTAACTCTCTTGTTGTAGGCATAAGACGCTAATCATATTCACACTCTGCACATGTATTAATTCATAACATGGACATTACAGCCATCCTTAAAGAAGCTTGGTCAAAGGAGAAGACTACAGCTGGTCCATCAAGAAAGAAAACGGCAAAGAAATCTAAGAAAATGACCATATTGGAGGAGAGTACTCAAGAGACTGGGAGTATTGAATGTCCTCCCTTAACACGACATAGACCAGATAAAGAGCCTGTCATTACTGTTTCTCACATTTCTTCAACTCCTACTTTGCCCAAAATTCTATTACAACCTATTGGGTCCTCTCGTGAAGTAGACTCTCAAACTCATATATCTGATCCTCTCTTGACAGAGAATCCTACAAAAATAATACCTTTAACTCAGTTAGTAGTTTCTTCTAGTAATCTTCCACACAATGCTCCTTCAGTTGAAGCAGAAAGGATTTTACCTTGGCGCAATCTATTGGAGTCAGTACAAGCTTCAGTCTCACTCGGTTCTATTTTTCAGCAGTGACAAAATTTAGTGCCCCAACAGTTAAAAATGGCATTTTCCTCATACCTTACTTCCAACCCAAATGAGTCCCATTTTTCCCTAATAGAAAAAGCTTCACAAGCCTTATTCATAGAGCATGGGATTTGGAGTTGGGCCGTCCAAGATACCAGTGATTAATACAATGTTAAGGTTGAAAATTTAGAGAAAACTGTAAAAATTGGTGAAGACTCTATGACTAAATTACGCCGGGATCATCAAGACTCTAACAATTTGATTGGAAGACTTGATACCAGAGTCATAACTTTCAAGGGAAAATATAACGAGGCTCGGACAGAGTGTGAGCATTTAAAAGAGGAGATCAATTAGTTGAAAAATAAGGAATCTATTTTAGAGGAGAAACTCAAAGCTTAGGAGGAACATCATAAAGACGAGTTGGAGAGTCTATGCCAAACCAATGAAGAGGTCTTCAGAAAATTCCAAAAGGATACCAAGAAGAATCTAAATAAGGCTCTGCCAAAATGGAGGTCCAACTAATTCTACACGCCCAAGAGGCTTCAGGTCCTCTTAATCTAGTCAAATAGATTTAAATTACCTAAGTAACATTTCTATTGAGACACTAAATTTTTGTGTTTACCACCTTGAGGGTGAAGAATGGGAAAACTTTTAGAGGGAGTGGAAACAATCAACTGACTTATTCATTCTTACTACGCCTAAAGCTGAAGATGATGAGCAGGATGTAGCAGATGTAGAACAAAATCTTGAAGATCATCCTCCAACAGAAAATATTCCAACTGAATCCATAAATCAACCCACCAAAGGAGATAATTAAATATTTCTTTTGTCTTACCTTGTACTTCTCTTTCTTTCTTTCATGAAATACCTTTCCTAATCTATTTATGAAACTATCATTTTGCTCATTTATTATCCTTCTTACTACAATATCTTAAGCATAGAAAAACATGATTCATACATACAAAATTTTAACGTACCTGATAGACTAAGCCAAGTTCGACATACTACGCATATAGGGCTCCTTTTCATATTAACTGCCAGAGGACCAGCTGAATCAGGCTTTGATACCAACGTGTAATGCCCTCACCTGACCCGATTCATTGAGTCCAGGTTTCAGGAATTACTACATAGAAAGCTTAACAAAATTCTCAAAAAAATTGACAAAAACTCCTTACCAAAGACATTTCTTATATAATTTGATTAAAAAATTTGTATCTAAAGAAAAAAGGAAGTATTTGCAATAACATAATGTAACGGTCTTGCTAATTTAAATTTTTTTTATTACAACTTATAAGTGACATAAGATAGACACTAAACGTGTAGTCTTTCTAACATCAATTATTTCTACACGCCCACTGTATGTATAGTATCCCTACTTGCTATTGCTCTGGCACATTCCTAGCATCGTCTCCTCAAGTACTTACACTGATGTATCAATACCTAAAACATAAATATAACACTCGTAAGTTCAAAGGAACTGAGTGAGTTATGAACACAACTTACCTGCTACAAATGACTCGATACAACCATAGGTACTTTTGACGTCTTAGACTCTATACTCCTCAATTTAACCATTTTAGAATTTATATAAGAATGTGAGGATCAAAGTCTATCAAAGCGTACACAGACAAAAAGAATAGTAAAAAAATACCTGCTACAACATCGGTAGTGTCACCTTCCCCGCGATTCCGTATGACATATGATCGAGTCGGTGCTCTAGCCTCTAGCTGATGAACAACAACTTCACTCCCTTTTCTTGCACCACATCTAGAAATAGAACCACCACAACTAAATCCACGAACCGTAACCATAAGTGCAAACCTCTGAGGTGAGATAGGAGTAACATTATCACTTATTGGACACTCTCGAGCAAAATGCTCTAAATATCCACAACAAAAATAGGCTTGTGACAGTTTCCAGCATTCACCTTGATGCTTTTTCCAGCAATGCTTGCGGTTTGGAACATCAAAATCTTGAGCCAAACCTCGCACGCTACCTACTGACACAGACGGTTTGTCTATCTCGATTTTTTTAGACCTGTCGGACTTTCAATGTCAATCTCCAATTACCACGAGAATCCCTAATTCGCTTTGATAGCGGATGCAAATCTCAAATCCAAGTCTTTTTTTTAGACCCAAAGCTTGCTTTACCATTTTCACTCGTTCAACAAGATTGGAAAATTCTGAGATTCAATGTGATACAAGTTGCACGCAAAGTTCATCGTGCAAACCATGCAGGAAACGTTTACAACTTTCAGCTTTGGTAGGTACAAGCTCTGAGGCATATTTACAGAGTCACAGAAACTCATGTTTGTAATCAGCCATTGACATTTCATTATGTTTCAGAAACAGAAACTCTTATTTCTGATCCTCTTAATACAATTCTTTGACATACTTATTTTGAAAGAACTCCCAATCGACTCGCTCATCAAGTACGTGACGTATTACTATCTGCCACCACGTATACACTTCTTCTTGCAATATAGAAACGAAACGAATTACACATTCACGTGGGGGGCACTCAAGTTGCAGAATTCGTTTAGTCGATCCTAACCAAACATTGGTAGTTGAGGGATCAACCCCTTTCAAACTGAAAAACTTGGTAACACCATAATTTTGTAATTCTTTAATTAGAGCTCGTCGAACAGCAGACACAAGTACTACCGTAAGAATAGCTCTCGCCACTCGCTAAAGCATCAGCAATAGCTTGAAGCAGGGTTGAATCACCTTGTCCCTCATTTATGTCTTTGTCAATCCTAGATGGTTGATCACCAGCTGAATCAGCGCTTAGTGCCACCGATTTGATCCTAATCCCATTCTCAACTGAGTGACCGTTACTACGGATACTTTCTTCAACTTCATTCCTAGATTCTCCTGATATCATTCGCTATAAAACAGAAAGAATATAATCAACATCCAAATCCCGACTCAGACTAGACTTAAATTGGTATGTACCTCTAGACTCGACTTAAATTGGCATGTACCTCTAGACTCGATTCTAAGCTGGATTTAGTCTGCGAATCGGCTAAACGTATAGCTCTGACACCAATAAGTGTAAAACCCTTACCCGGTCTATTCGCCGAACACGAGTAATAGGATGCTACAAGCAGGTACAAACAATTAATTATAAGTTCCATTCACATACTATGCAATGTAATAATTTAAATTTTATAAGGACTTAATTGTGAAATTCATGCATGACATAAGATTGAATTATAAAATTTCAAAGTTTTAGAGTTGGTATCGATAAATTATAGCTGAGTATCGATACTGTATCGATACCTTATTAAATAACGATATCAAATTATGATTTTGTTTATTATGGAAAAATAAAGTATCGATCTATATGAAAAAGTATTGATACTCATATAAAAATCAGAACCATTTTGGCATTCTGTGTGTCTTAAAACTGTTCATATGATCAAGTATCGATACCAAATGACAAACTATCAATACTTGAGCTCAGAAATGGTAAAATCTTATCTTTGAAATGTCAATTTCATGCCCAAATCACCTACAACTCAAATACTAACCATAGCTATAATTGTAGAGTAAAAAACATTTAACAAGAGCATACCAATATGCCTCATAATGCACTCCAAAATAATCAAGCCAAATATGTATGCATTCAACCATTAAATCATTTCACATTTGATTTCATATTAGCCTTATAACCTAAGTACTAGAACTACCAAATCTTTTCAAGCAAAGTGTAGGTATGAACATCAAACGAACCAAATCATTTCTAAGGCATAACCTAAGCATACTATCCATCATACTATTTCCAAGCATCAATCAAAATATATCACATAGCATGATATTTTCTCAACCATTAGATCATTAGGTATATAACCCAAACAACCTATCAAGACATCAACAACATAACTATTGGTATCACATATATATACACTTATATACCTAAAATCCAAAATACCAATAATATACAAAACATCATTATAATCAAAAGAATTCCTAGGTACATGCCAATACAAAAAATGATCACATCACCAACACTTTAGTCTGGGATTGCCGCTAGATGCTAAGTCGATGATCAACAGAAAAACAAAACTGTACACTAGTATAAGTTAGTGGTATTTCTATAATCCGAATAATTAAGCATAATAGAGATTATTAATATGCAAAATTTAAATCGAGTAATGATATGCAATATAACCATTCATTAATGCGAAATTATCAATTCTTTGATCACAACCAATTCATCATTTTAATATCATTACATGACAATTATATCTCATATTACATATGATAAATCTATTCATACATGGACATATTCCATCTAAACTTTCAATTTCATATACATTCATTGATCTTCATCATTCATTATTCACATTTCCATCCACCATTTCGTTTCCTATTTCAAATTTCAATTCCAATTCGCATATTCTTAACATTCACAAATAGTTCTAACTGTAACTATTTAAGAGTAGTTCGGATTATAGAAACACAAACCGTAAACTCTAAGCTATTTGTCGATGACTTTGTCTTTTCCTTTCTTTTTCGAGGAATCCGAGTCGACGTTAGATACAGATTAAAACAAAAAAAGTATTTCATCAGTATTCAACTATTTTCACATTCAAATTAGAAATTATGCAACCTTTTCATTTTATTCAATTTAGTCCCTAAAATCAAGAATAACATAACTTTCGCATTTAGCCCTCTAATTTTATGTCGAATTCACTAGCGTCTCAATAGGACTTCCTATTTTTCAATTGTACAACAAATTTCATAATTTTTACATTTTAGTCCCTATTACACAATTGAACTAACCAAATTGAGCTTGAAAATTTGAAACCCTAAGTCGTGCATTGATGTTTCTTTTCTCTTTTTGTTTCGATTTTTTGAAGATGAAATGGATGAAAATAATTCGTGTAAACTACCAAAATAGTCACTTTTGTTTGCCTCGAGTTATATTTTAGTCACTTATGTTTGAAATGTTACGTTTTAGTCACTTACGTCATCATGTTGTAATATTTTAGTCACTAAACTGTTAATTGTTGTTAGTGGTGTAACGAAAAGCTGATGTGCCACGTTAAATCATCATTTCGAAAAAAAAATTTAGGTTAAATTATATAATTGGTCCCTATATTTTTTTCATTTTGAGCAATTTAATTTTTTTCTTTCATGTTCTTTTAACGTTCTTTTTTTTTCTTTATTCTCCTTTCTCTTTTGCTTCTCCCTCTATTTTCCTCCCTTCTTCGTTTCTTTTAATGTAAATTTTCTATGTTTTCCATTTGTTAAAACTAGTCCACAAGCTTGCCTCGCTCGAAAAAATTAAATTGTTTAAAAAATAGAAGTATCGAGATTAGTTTTAACAAATTGAAAACATAGAAAAACTACGTTCAAAGAATGGAGAAGAGAGGAAAACAGAGGGAGAAGTAGAAGACAATGGAAAAGAAAAAAAAGGAAAGTTAAAAGAACATAAAAGAAAAAAACATAAATTACTGAAAACGAAAAAATATGGGGACTGATTGTATAAATTAACCTAAAATTTTTATTTGAAATGATGATTAAACGTGCCATGTCAGCTTATCGTTACATCGTTAATGAAAATTAACGGCTCAGTGAATAAAATGTTACAATGCGATAACCTAAATGACTAAAACGTAACATTTCAAATATAAGTGACTAAAATGTAACCTAAGGTAAACAAAAGTAACTATTTTGGTAGTTTACCCAAATAATTTTGATGTTTCCACTATCTTTATTTTATTTTATTTATTAACTATTATATTTATAACATATTTTTTAACATTTAACCTATACAACTATCGTACACTATCAAAAATTCAAAGGTTTAATTGTCTTATAAGCCCCTTAATCATATTCTACATTATGATTTAATTATAATTTGAATTTTGGCATTTTTATGGTTTAATCCTTGTACCATAATTATGCATTAAATCAACAAATTTACCTGATCAAATTTTAATTCACTTCTAATATAACTTCGTAAATATTTTTATTAAAGTCAAATAATCCCGAGGATTTGAGGATGGAAGTAGTAATTTGAATTTAAAATTTAAAAATTTGAAACTTAATTTGAAAGATTGGAAATCTTTTAAAACTTAAGTTCTAAAAGCTAAAATTTGGAGAAACAAATATTTGATCTCTTTATTGGGGATTTTAAGTCTTGCCTTTTATTTTCAAACTGAGAGTCTTTTATAGAGGGGCTCTTTTCTTTTGACAATCTCTTTCTTTGAAGGATCTTATCCCTTACATCATGTCCTAAAATTACATATTGCTACTTTTTAGAGAATATATTCTCTTATTACAAAACACAAACTCCAAATTTTTTTTTCAGAGAATATTTACTGTTCACGCCAGAGAACATTTACTATTCACAGTAGAGAATATTTATTGTTCATTCGTCTTTTCTTGCAAGAATTTCCTCTGTTCATCTTCATTGATCTCTTATCTTTGCATCATTTTTTCTTGTTTCTAGTAATAATTACTGAGGTGGTATCGTCTGCAAGATCCACTGTTTTGATTGAAGATGTTGAAGATTTCTCGTCTTCTAATCCAAAATCCATTGAGCTGAGCATTTCAACCATGATTTTTTGATATTCCTTCTTGGTCTTGGCCTAAGCTAACATTGGACTATCTGTTGGTTTTGCTTGAAGGAATTTTGTTGTGGTTTGATTTGGGGCTGCGAACTTACATAATCTTGGATTCTTGTTGAAAAAATTATCCAAATATTTTGAATCATATTTTTCATCATTCAACTTTTCCCACCATTTAGTTCTAAAGTTTCAAACTAATAATGAAATTCCAACACATGGATCCTGGTTATAAAAGTAATTCCAGGAAACAATCCAAGAAATGCACAATTTTGAGAAAAAATGGATTATTCTGTAGATGTGCTTTTGGTCTGGTTCGAGCTGAAATTTGTGAAAGAATTTAAGCCATAAGTTTTGAATCTTTTATGGTAGGATATCGAAAGATGGTGGTCCATACCAATTCCACCATTCTTGGAACCAATATAGGAATTTGAATTGGGTACCATATTTGAAATATATGAGCCAAGAATGTCTCATATGTTGATTGTTCATTAGGAAAGCATTGTACCAGGCCATTTGGTAATCCCAATATGTGAAATATGGGTAGTGGTCTATTTTGGGGTAAATTTGGCTAGAAATTTCTTTGAATAATTTGGGTTTTCACCCCAATCTCTTGGTCGAAGAATTTTTAGTATTTGCATTGTTGAATGGGTGATAAAATTTGGGTCTTTTGGGTCTGTGTAGTGTTTGAACAATACTGATCCATTTTGAACCAGTATATATTCGTAATATTGTTGAGGTTTTTGAGAATCTAATGGCTTAAAATGTCATCCATTGAAAAGTTCTTTTACAAGTCTACGTGGAGGTTTTTCTGAAAATTCTTCATCCATCATAAATTTTTTTCAAAACACTTGTTTGGAAAATATTGTGAGGATTTTTGTGTAGCATTCTATGAAGACACTACTACTTCTTTTGGAAAAACATACTGGAGACATGTTTCTTTTAAAATATTTTTGAGAGATTTTAGTTTCTGTAAAACAATATCTGTATTTTTTAAAATCTTTGTTGCTTCACCAGCAATTTGTTTGAGAGGAGTTTCCTCTTTCATTTGAGAAAAGGCTAACTCCACTTCTAGAGATTTAAAAAGGGACTCAATCCTTTTTTTGATTTGTGAACCAATTTTATTTGGATCCTATGCATCCTGAAGGTATGCATTTTTGGAGGATTTTGATGAGGATGACGATCTCCCATTTTCTTCTTCAAGGTAAATTTCATACCATGACTTAATTGATTTTGAGAAACTTTGGGTTTTGGATGGTTCTCCTATTTTTCCTTTTCATTTGTGTCGGAGTTTGGGTGACAGTTTTTAAGAAACTCTCTGGTGAGAAAATCAGGCAAAGAATTAGTTTTTCCTTTAATGTATTCAATATCAAAATCAAATACGCTCAAAATTGTCTATCATCTTGTGAAAATATGTTTTGAGGCAATATTTTGAACATCTTGCGAAAATCAAATATGCTTAAAAGAAATTTTTTATTTAATAAATCACTTTGGAATTTTGTAATGTATAAAACAAATGATAAAAATTCTTTTTTAATAGTATTATAATTTTGCTGAGTTGGATTCCAGTGTTTGGAGGTAGATTTGACTATTTGCTCTTTTCCTCCCTTAACTTCTTTTAGAATCCCACCATACCCTATTTTAGAAGCATCTGCTTCTACTATCTTGGGGGCATTCGGATTAGCTAAATATAAGCAAGAAAGTTTAGTATTTTTTTTAATTTAGGTGATAATATTGGTGTGGTCATTTGTCCAAGGTTGTGGATTCTTTGTGAGCCTATCATATAAGGGCTTACAATATTTGCTAAAACTTGGATAAAAGTCTATGACATAGTTGAGGCTTCCTAAGAATCTTTGTAATTGGACTTTATAAAGAATTTGGTTTGGGAATTTGCTGGCGAATTCTTTGGACATTTCTATTGGGGTAATGGTTTCTTGGGTAATGTAATGACCTAGAAACCATACTTTGGTGTGGAACAAACTTATCTTGGATTTAGAAACTACTAAACCATTATTTTTTATGACTTTTACAAATATGGATAAATGTTTGAAGTGTTTTTTTTTTCTAAATTTTCGAAAAACACTAATACCTCATCAATGTATACTATTGTGAATTGAGAATATTGGTAGAAAAAATATCATTCATTATTCTTTGCAATTCGGATGGAGCATTTTTTAAATCAAAAAGGCATGACATTCCATTCATATTTCCCAAATAGTACAATAAATGTCATTTTGTATCTTTCTTCTTTTATTTGGATTTGACAAAGTCCTGATTTCATGTCAAATTTTGAGAAAATATTTGCATTGCAGAGTTTTTATAACAAATCATTTTTATTTGGTATTGGGTACGTAATTCATTTTAAAGCTTGATTGAGAGGTTTGTAATTAATTACCAATCTTGGCATTCCTCTTTCGAGTCCTGGATTTTTCATTACATAAAATGCTGAATAACTCCAAGGAGAACTGCTTTTCCTAATTATTTTTTTATTAAGAAGATCTTGTATTTATTTTTTAAAAATTCTTTCATTTCCTTGTTCATTTGTATTGGTCTTGCTGTTGTTGGTATTTTTCTTTCATCAAAATTATTTTCATATGGTAATGTTACTTCACGTTTTTTCCTATTCCAAAAAGCATTAGGAATGTCAGAACAAATTGTTGATTCTATTTCTTCTTTGATTT
>CM025150.1:15047456-15060272 GCA_013467495.1 Gossypium gossypioides
GATACTTCAGTCAGAACTATCATATATTCTTGTGTATTTTCTTCAGGCTCGAGTTCAATTTCTGACGAACTATTTTCTGGGATTTCATGTTTTAAAGTTTGCATTTGTTTTTTCATTTCTTGTTGCTCCATTTTAAGCTGAGAAAGTTCCAATTTAATTTGTTTTATTTCTAATTGTAATTCAGAATTTGTAATTTTTCTGAGTTTTATTTTTTCATATTTATTAAATATTATATCTTGTATATTGTACATTTGTGGTTGACAAGAGATAATTTGTATATTATCACAATTCAAATTGAAATTGGTGATATGATCATTCTGAATCTGCTTCCATTAAACTAACAAATTGGAGTCTTTTCTTTGCATCCCACAAATTCTCTAAAGAATAATGATTTAACTCTTGAGTCTGTAATAATTGAACTACCATAATTCGAGAACATTACTGTAAATAATGAATTCTTCCCTGGCTTAGGTTGAAGTAATTAACTAACTTGACAAAAAAATTTGATGTTTTATTGTAAAAACTTCATCATCGGCAATGAAATTGTCGAGAAATTCTTAATAAATCATAAACAATACATATTTTGAAATGTTGAGCATGCTCTGAATTAGTTTTATAACAGATTACTACATCATCAATGCAGAAAATCAATGAATCCATCGAACTGTGACTGAAAAGAAACCCGATTCACCAAAATTCAAATGGTACAAGGCATTATTTAATACGAAAAACATAACTAGAAACTCGTAATGCTCATAACAAATTTTGAACACTATTTTCAATACATTTACATTTGTAACTCACAACTGATAGTAACCAGATCAGTAATCTATTTTTGAAACACAGCAGCACCTTTCAACTAATCAATAGGTCTTCAATAAAAAGTAACGAATGTTTATTCTCTATCGTGACTTTATTCAACTACTAATAATTTGTTTACAAACTCATCAAATCGTCTTTCTTTTTCATAATATAGTACAAGCGTATTCCAAAATAATTCACTCAATTGAATAGAACCTTTGTCGATTGATTCTTGCAACTGGACTTTTAATTCTTTTAATTCGGTTGGAAACATTCTACACAAAACAATTGAGACTGGAGCAGTTCTGGGTGTTAATTTTATGTCAACCTCGATGTCTTGCTCTGGCAGTTGACTCTGCAATTTCATAAAAAGAACATATGTAAACTTGCAAACTGTTGATAATTGATCCACTTTCATTGTAGATACTCTAAACTCCAAGATATAAATTAAAACATATCACAGCCTCTTCGTATAAATTTCTGTGTAAATATCGTTGAAATTACATTTGAATCACCATCAGATTTATCGGTTTTAATGTAAATCAATTCACGACTCTGATGTTTCAAATTAATTTGTTTCTAATGGCAATTCACCACTACGTCATGAACAAACAATCAATCTATTCTCTATATAACATCAAATTCGATAAATGGCAGTAGCATCAATTCAATGAGAAAATTATAGCCCTAAATTTTCAATGAACACTATTTTCAAACCATGTAACACCCCTAACTTGGCCTAGACGTTATGGCAAAATCTGGGCGTGTCACAAAAAAAGATTTTAAATTATAACTTTTAAGTTAAAACGTATCGTTTTATTACTTTATCCATCGGAGTCTTAATATTCGGAAAAACTCGAGTTTATAATCTTATTTGAAACCATTTTAAGTTATCAAGAATTTACAGCGAAAGTTTGAAAATCATTTTATTCGAAACCAAGCTCGTGTTTCCAAACACCATTTGTTTGCGTAAAGTGTTTTTGTCAACGTTGTGAAAAGGAAAGAAAAACCAAATCCAAATCCAAAAGTTAAAACCATGCAGTTCAGAGAGTCCCTCAAATTACAAACTCTCAAGAAAAACCATATTTTAAAATAAAACTGATACTATTAAATAAAAACAATTTTCTGTCGAATGGTCACCGCTTGGCCCCCGTCGAACTGACCTGCCTAAGTCTGTGGATTACCTGAACAGAACAGACAAACAAATGTGAGTTTTATTAAATTAAATGTGTAAACCAACAGAAATAGTCATGCAACATACATAGAATTCCATATACAACCAGATATAGATTCAGACCTAAGTCCTCAATAGTAGCAGATATCAGAATCAAGTAACAGATAAGACATATAGAATCCTATCCCCATCCTCTACACACCATCTCTGTCTATCCCATCACACCATGTGGGGTTAAAAACACTCACCCATCCCTACACACCATATTGTGTCGATGCGACACATAACAGATAATATGCAATCAAGCTGCCAGAATATAGGCAAAAGGTCGTAGTACAGATCACTTCCTCCATATATCCAAATCCTACCCCAAACTTAAATGCAGAATACAGAATTAATAGAACTAACATGCTTAAAACATGCTCGTATACAGATAACATATATATACTCAAACGGAACAGTCAGACATACATATCAGAGTCCTACTCAGATCAGACTATCAGAATATCAGATCACATGAATTAGGGTTTGGTTAGCCCATACCAACCCTACGGTAGGTCCACAGTCGATCGGAACAACCCGTGCGACCCTTGGAAAAATTTTAGAATTCTGGACCCACATGCCTGTGTGGGCCCACAAGCGTAGAATGGCCTTGCCTGTGTGGCCTACACGGCCTGGCCCAAAACCCACACGCCCATGTGGCAGGCTCGTGTGTCCCACACACCTAACATGGCCTAACCCGTGTGGCCCACACGGCCATACTCACACCGTCACACGGCCTTGTCAAGTGCAATGCCACACCTTCGTCAGTCACACAATCATGTCTCGCACACGGCCAACCACACGACCGGGCACACGCCCGTGTGGCGTCGACAATGCCCTTTTTTGGCTTTCGTCAAACCTCAATTTTTCATGTTTAAGGTACACACCTGGTTCGATTTCGAAATACTTCTAAAGGTGATGATCCCAGTACTTATAATCATCAATACTTTAACAATTTAAACCACATAAACTATAGAACTATTGATTCAACAATATCAATGTTCTTAACATGATGAAAAACCCGAACAATCGTAACCACACAGAATTTGGTGGGCTCACTTACCCTTGAAGACAACGACCCACAACAATCACTCTGCTGGAGAAACACCCACTGACTCGTAATTCTCCCCTAATCGATTATCAAAAAATAAACCAAAGGGAAAAATGGTCAAAAGAAAACCCCTTAAACACACTACAGCACAAATGAAACCCCCAACTTATTCATCAATTTCCATAACCAAAACTTAAATAAAGTCACATACTTACCAAAACAATAGCAATCGAACTTGCACACCAAAGATTTCCCCAAACCAAAATTGAAATTCTTGAACAGGAAAGTAGACAAAGAAAAAACAAAAGAAAGAAAACCCAAAGAAAAAGAACGTGAAAAGAACTAATTGATTTTTAGAAGAGAAAAATAAAAGAAAAAGAAAATAATCAAAAAGATTATCGCAACTCCCCTATTATCCCACTAACTAACAAATCCCCTAAAGCCGACCCACTACTCTTATCCACTTTCAAAATTTCAACTCCATCCAAATTCCATGACACGACCGATACACACAAAACCAAAAATTACATTCTTCTCTCGCATGAGTGTTCGAACACAGAACCTTAGACAAGCTAACACCTTACCACTTGAAACAGCAGGCTCATTCTGATATGAATTTACCAAAAATATAATATAAGCCCACCCAACAGGGATAAGGCTCAGAACAAAAATAACAGAGTTACCAAAAGTGGGATTTGAACCCAAGACCTCATACACACCCAAATCACTTAACCACTGAAGCAGATACATAATTGTTAGAGTTTACCAAAACCAACTTAAATTATTATGGGCATTACAAACCGAATCAACTATGAGTCTGTGATCTGAACGATTTATTACTTGTCACCACATATTAAGTCAACTCAACCAATAAAATTTTTATGTTACTAACGTTTTGCATATATGTATGAATGTGTTGTTCTAGTGTCAATTAATGCATACATGTCGCGTGCAAAATAATCTGCGATTCTATGCAAGTATACACGTCAGTTCAAGTAATAAAGTGTTGAGTGAGTATCGTTCCCACGAGGATAGGATTGAGGCACAAAAGTAGTTAAGTTATTATAAGAAAATGCGATTAATGTTATGGCAAAGTCAATGATAAATATGCAGTGGCAAATAGTGGAGTAATGATGTAAGCAATACGTGGAATTAATGAATAACTGGAAATATTATGGCAAAAGTGAAAGCAGAAATGTAATGGCAATAACGAGAGATTATCTTAATATAATGTAAATAGAGAAATAAACAACTAAATATGCAGTGGCAAAGATACTATGACAAAGAATAAGGATAGAGTGATGTTGATTCAGAAGGTCGAGATTATCCAGAATCGACCCTTATTGTCAATAATGCTTTGGCAAAATTGTATCTACTTTACTGCACAGAAAAGTTCTAAAATGGTCTACCTCTCGCAAGGAAAAAACCTCAAGTTACCTTGCCCGTGTCTAGAGGCTTTTAGATATCTTGCATGGGTTCCTTCTGTATGATCATGACTCTATATCTAGAGTCGACTATAAGTGTCTATTGAATACTTGCTCATTTCATTTAATTTTAATCCAACCAATCCAACCCTTTCAAAATTAGAATCAGTTTATAAGTATACGAACAGTCTTCTATGTCTAGAGATCATTGTAATTTATTAAGAAATAAGAACACACAAATGAAACAATAAAGTAAATCAGATATATATTGCATCAATAAAAATAGTTTACGATTTCATCAAAGGTAATCCCAACCCTATGAGATTTAGCTCGTGGGATGGTAATAAAAATTCAAACCAAAATATCATCTAACATGGTGATCAACAACTACAATTCAATTTTTCGAAAGAACACTTAACGGAAATAACGGAAGAACATCAAAAAATAGCTTTCGCATGCCCAGTCCACACATTGGAAGCATAGCGTCCTATGACAGCTAAGGAGGACTACCTTCGACTTACTTTCTTTTGCTCAGCCGAACCCTTATTCACGCTTTAGGATCTCTCCCACGTTTTGTTCGTCGTTTGTGAGGTCCTCTTCATCTGTTTTTATAGATAGATTAGGCTAGGGTCGGCTAACAGCTCGTGATTATCTTCTCCTCTTTTAAGAGGGTTTATCTGGTACAAGTTTGAATTTGAATTTGAACTGTTGCGTGAAAAATGTTAACTTGATCTTCTGGATATTGCCACGGCATCCGTGCTGGCAAGCTATCTGTACTTTGCCCTTACTAAACTTCACCAATTTATTTCCTCATTTCAAAACCTATTCCTGCCACATCAATACAAAAAAAGAACTCTACCACAAGTGATTAAAAACACCTAATTCCACCATAGTCGAAGTCCTAATGCCATATTAAACATGCTAACTAAAATGTCCTAAAAATGCAACAAAATGTACTTAACTACAGGCAATTAGCTAGGTCTAAAGGCATGAAACATAACTCTTCTCAAGAGTTATCAATACACATTAACATCAGAGATAGAAATGGTACCAACAATATCATTAAGAACTGAAGCTTCATTATGTATTCGGATCACATAAGATTTAGCAAAAGTTTGAGCTTCAGATCAAACGACTATGTCTTTTATTCCACTTCTATTGACTCTAGTTGTGCTTCAATCTCCTAGCCATTTGCCTCTTCTAGAAATAACAGCAGGTCTTACATTCTGGTCTCTATTTAACTAAGTTCGATTCAGGAAATCTTCCTTAAAATAATAGGGAAATCCACAAATAAAATAGAATTTGTCTTTTAAACTACACATTCTAGAGTGATTTCAGCCACAATGGCTGCATTCATGTCTATTTACATTTTGAACATTACAGCACTGACTACGGAAGGGCATCAATGATCTCAAACTATTCTGTCTCATTCGATCTCTGTCAAATAACCTTGATGGTGTTGAAAAATGACTACTCAATTCTTTCATTTTCTTTTATAGAATAGTAGAAAATGTTCTGGGTGTGCTACATTTACTAAACTCACGAGCTTCTATTACATACTATTTCTTCTAATTGCATACTTATTCCATATGCTAAACTTGACTTGACTTGACAAAATTACAACCTCTCGAATTTCCAATATACTCAAGGCCTGATTCAATACACCAGTATGAATCCTGCTAGGCTCAAGGCCTGATTCAATACACTGGCACGAAGCCTGCTAGGCTTAGGGCCTGATTCAATATCTCCACTATAACTCACTTTCATTAATAATTTCCATCAACCAACATTATTTAATTAAAAACACCTTAACTAATAAAGTAAATCAAATGTCAAATAATTTAATATAACAATATATATAATATGAACTTCCCTCGACAATAACAGTTGTAAAAACGAAGCTGACGACTAGTCTGACACTTCAGTTTTTCCTCGATTTAAATCCATTTTGCTCGTTTATTTATCTATATAATAATTTTCATTCAATTAAACCATTCAAATAACTTAGCATACTTAATTCAACTTATCAACCTTGTCGATATGCAATTAACAAAATTTCCACCAATGTTTTACCTTTTATTCAATTTGGTCCCTAAATCCAAAATTTGCAATTTAACCATTTTTAATTAAAATTCATGCTAGCCAATTTTTACCTAGTCTTATAAAAACCCATATTTATCACCAATTCACAATATTTTCCTTGAATTTTACCATTTTCCTAAATAAATCCTTAAATCTTAAAATCATAAACAATTACTTAAAAAAACATGTTTCTTTAACAACCAAGCTTAACAATCTACCATAAAATTTCAAAAACATATCAAATTCATCCATGGAATAATTTATAACATTTAACAGTTTTACAATTTGACCCTCGAGTTAGTTAGATTAAGCTAATACGATCTCAAAAACATAAAAATTACTTAAAACGGGACATAATCACTCACCATGCTTGAAGAATCAAGCTTGGTCAAATCTTAAGCTTTTTGCCATGGTGAATTTTGGCTAAAATTATGAAGGAAGAAGATGATACCATTGTTTTACCTTGTTTTAGTTTATTTTTAATTTAATTACCAATTTACCCTTAAAATTAACCTTTAAAATCCAACAAATTAAAGTCCAAAATCATCCACCATCTAAAGATTTGATATAATTACCATATAAGTCTATTACTTTATATTTCTTTAACCATTTAACACATTAACTAACAGAAACTTACTTTTGCAGCCTTTACGATTTAGTCCTTTTAAAATAGTTAACTATTTAAACAATAAAATTTCTTAACCAAACTTTAATATGACCCTTATGACACTTCGTAAATATTTACGGGATCGGTTTATAGAAACGAGGTCCTGATAATTCCATTTCTAAAACCACTTGACTTTAAGGAATTACCACTTGAACCAAATTATTCGTTCAAATTATATAAATAATCAAATAAAAAGTTATTATAATATTATATTTGGTTGGCAACTATGAAATAATTACATTTACGAACCAACTCATCTAATTTGTGGCCCCAAAACCACTATTTCTGACACAATAGAAAAATAAGTTGTTACAAAGTCTTTCCCCGATTCAGGCAAGGTTAGAATTGGCACTTCAATCAACATCTTTTTCAATTTCTCGAAACTTTCTTGGCACAGATCACTCCAAACAAACTGAACATTCTTTTGCAATAACTTTATCATCGGCATAGCTATCTTCAAAAACCCGTTTAGGAACCTTCGAAAGTCACCAGCCAATCCAAGAAAATTACGAACTTCTGACCCACTTCTTAGTTCTTTCCACTGTATTATAGTCTCAATCTTTTTCGGATCAACCCTAATCCCATCAGCTGAAATAACATGCCTAAGAAACACAACCTCGACTAACCACAATTTGCATTTGCTAAGCTTTCCGTACAACTATTTTTCTTGTAACACTTGCAAAATGATCCAAATGTGATGCTTGTGCTTAACTTCAGATTTCAAATAGATCAAAATGTCGTCGACGAAAACCACCACAAAATATGGTTGGAAAATGTGGTTCATGAGATCCATAAATGTCGTAGGAGATTTTGTCAAACCGAAAGGCATCACCAAGAATTCGTAGTGGCCATAATGTATACAAAATGTCATTTTCGGTACGCCACTATCTTTCACTTTTAACTGATAGTAACCCGATCCCAAGTCAATCTTGGAAAAGACTGAAGCTCCTTTCAACAGATCGAATAAATCATCATTATGAGGTAGGGGGTATCGATTCTTAACCATCAATTTATTCAGTTGCCGATAATCTATACAAAGTCGCAACGAAACGTCTTTCTTTTTAACGAACAATACTGGAGCTCTCTAGGGCGATATACTAAGGCGTACAAATATGTGGTCTAGTAAATCTTGCAAATGAACTTTTCTTTCCTTCATATCTGTCAATGCTATACGATAAGGGGAAATCGAGACCGGAATCGCATCAGGGAACACTTCAATTGCGAACTCAACTTCTCGATATGGTGGTAATTCCTGGTAATGCTTCGGGAAACATATCAAGGAATTCAAAAGTAGTTCGAAGCTCATTGATCTGACTATCACCAGCATTCAATTTAATAACATAGGCTAGAAAACTTCACAGCCTTGATTAAGGAGTTTGTTAGCTCGAACTGCTAAAATGATACGAGTTGAACCACTCGTTCTAACACCATTCAGCTCAATCATGCTACCATCGAAACTCTGAACTAGAAACTTCTTTTTATGGCAGTCGAAAATCACTCTGTGCTCAGTTAGCCAATCTATACCAAAAATTAGATCAAAATCGAATGGATAATCAACAATTCAACTAGAAAAGTTACGTTCTAAATATCTAACGGACATCACCTACACGCTCGATCAACTAACACTAATTGCCCCAAAGGACTCAATACAACCATAACTACTTTCAACGTCTCAGACTTTATATTCCCTAATTTAATCGGTTCAACATTATATAAGAATGTGAGGATCCAGGTATTATCAAAGTGTAAACAGGCGCAAAGAATAGTAGAAGAATACTTGCTACAACATCGGTAGCGTTACCCTCCTAGTGAGTCCATACGACGTATGCTCGAGTCGGCGCTCTGGCCTCTTGCTAATAAACAACAGCTTCACTCTCTTTCTCAAACCACCTCTAGAAACAAAACCACCACGACCCCTAACAAATGTGCAGGCCTTTGAGTAGAGACAAAAGTAGCATTATCACTTATTCGACACTCTAAATCGAAATGCTCTACTTATCTACAACAAAAACAGACTCGATAATTTCCAGCATTCACTTTCATGCTTTTTCCCGCAATGCTAGCAGTTTGGTACTTCAACATCTCAAGCCGAACCTCACATACTACCCACTGACACAGATGGTTGTCGATCTCAATTTTTTTTAAACTTAAAAGTCTGTCTATAATTACCACGAGAATCCCTAGTTCACTTTGATAGTGGATGCAAACTAGCAGCCGTTGTCCTTTTTCAGCAGCACGTGTAGTCTTAGTCTTTTTGTTGATACCCAAAGCTTGCTATACCATTTTCACTTGTTCAACAATATCTGGAAATTCTGAGATTTGGTGTGATACAAGCTATATCAGAGTTCGTCGCGCAAGCCACGTAACATTTATAACTTTCAGCTTCGATAGGTAGAAACTTTGAGGCATATTTCCTGAGTCATAGAAAGTCACGTTTGTAATCAGCCACTAACATTTCATTTTGTTTTAGTAACAAAAACTTTTATTTTCAATCCTCTAAATACAATTCTCTAATGTACTTTTTCTAAAATTCATTTTGAAAATACTCTCACTCGGCTCGCTGATCAGGTACTTGGAGTGTTACTGTCTGCCACCACGTATATGTTTCTCCTTGCAGTAGAGAAATGGCACAAATGACACATTCACGCGGGGTGCACTCAAGCTATTGTAGAATTCGTATAGTCGATTCTAACCAAACTTCGGCTGCTGAAGGATTAACCCCTTTCAGGCCCAAAAACTCAGTTGCACTATATCTTCATAATTCCTTAATAAAAGCCCGTCAAACAACAGGCATAAGTAATGCTACAGAAGTAACTCCCACCACTCGCTAGAGAGCATCAAAAATAGCTCGAAGAAGGGTTGAATCACCTTGCCCCTCATTTCTATCTTTGTCAGTCCTAGATGGTTGAGCACCAACTGAATAGTGCTCGGTGCCACCGATTTGATCCTAATCTTATTTTCAACAGAGTGACCGCTACTATAGATACTTTATTCAACTTCATTCCTAGATTCTCCTGACATCATTCACTATAAAACAGAAAGAATATAATCTGAAACCAAATACCGACTCAGACTCGACTTAAATTGGCATGTACCTTTAGACTTGATTCTAAGCTCGATTTTGTCTGAGAATCAGCTAAACATATAGCTCTGACACCAATAATTGTAACACCCCTTACTTGGTCCGATCACTGAACATGAGTAATAGGATGCTACAAGCAAGTACAAACAATTATACTATAAATTCCATTGACATACTATGCAATGTAATAGTTTAAAGTTTATAAGAACTTAATTGTGACATTCATGCATGATATAAGATTGAATTGTAAAATTTCAAAGTTTCAAAGTTGGTATCAATAAATTATAGCTGAGTATTGATATTGTATCGATCCATTATTCAATAACGATACCAAATCATGGTTTTGTTTGTTATGGAAAAATAAGTGTATCGATATTTATTTTCAGGTATCGGTATTTATGAAAAAGTATTGATACTCATATAAAAATCAATACCATTTTGGCATTCTGTTTATCTTAAAATTGTTCATATGGTCAAGTATCGATACCAAATGCCAAAATATCATACTTGAGCTCAGAAATGGTAAAAATCATCTTTAAAATGTTAATTTCATACCCAAATCACCTACAACTCAAATGGCAACCATAGCTATAATTATAGACCTGAAAAACATTTAACAAGAGCATACCAATATGCCTCATAAGGCATTCCAAAATAATCAAGCCAAACATGTATCCATTCAACCATTCAATCGTTTCACATTTGATTTCATATTAGCCTTATAACCTAAGCACTAGCACTACCAAATATTTTCAAGCAAAGCATAGGTATAAACATCAAATGTACCAAATCATTTCTAAGGCATAACTTAAGCATACTATCCATCATACTATTTCCAAGCATTAATCAAAACACATGACATAGCATGATATTTTCTCAAACATTAGATCATTAGGTATATAACCCAAACAACCTATCAAGACATCCACAACATAACTATTACTACCACATATATATATACACTTACATACCTAATATCCAAAATACCAACAAGAAACAAAATGATCATAATAATCAAAAGAATTCCTAGGTACATGTCAATACCCAAAATGATCACGTCACCAACACTTGAGTTTGGGATTATCCCTGAATGCTGAGTCAATGATCAAATCGCTAAGTACCTAACCTGCCTACGGAAAAACAAAATTGTACACTGAGAAAAAGTCAGTGGTATTTCTATAATCCGAATAATTAAACATATTAGAGATCATTAAGATGCAAAATTTAAATCGAAGAATGACATGCAATAAACCATTCATTGTTACCAAATTACCAATTCTTTGATCACGACTAATTCATCATTTTAATATAATTACACGGTAATTATATCTCATATTACATATGATAAATCTATCCATACATGGAGATATTCCATCTAACCTTTCAATTTCGTATACATTCATTGATCATCATCATTCATTATTCACATTTTCATCCACTATTGCGTTTCCTATTTCACAATTCAATTCCAATTCTTATCAGTTCCCATTTAAATAACAATATCACGATTTTTCCATTTATTTATCTATTAACATGATTCAGACTCTAACGTTTACACATATCCAACCAACACTCCGGTTTGGCACCCAATGCCTCATTGGATAAATCCGAAGGAAATAGTTGCACCTAGCACTATGAATAAGTTGACACCTAGTGTCTCATCAGTTAAACCGAAGCAAATTGTCACCTAGTGCCTCATCGACTCGTAGTCGAAGTAACCTTGAACTCTTCCTATCCTATGGCATGCCAACTATATCCACTTTTGCCCGAATAGTTAATAGGATTTCCATTTCACATTTCATTATTAACAAGTATCTCAATTCGCACTTATTTTCAACATAAACGTATTTGTTCAACATATGGCAACAATAGATCATCACAATTTCATACTCAATTTCACATTTGTATAAATATAAGCACTCATCATAAATATTCAATGTAGTCGTCAGATATATCAATCAATTCAATGCAATTCATTTCATTAACACAAATGACTCACCTCGTATTCTTAACATACACAAATAGTTCTAAACGCAACAATTTACGAGTAATTCGAATAATAGTAACACAAATCGTAAACTCCAAGCTATTTGTCGACGACTTTGTCTTTTCCTTTCTTTTTTGAGGAATCCGGGTCAATGTTGGCTACAAATTACAATAAACAAAGTATTTCATCAATATTAAACTATTTACACATTCAAATTCAAAATTATGCAAGTTTTGCATTTTATTCAATTTAGTCCCTAAAATCGAGACTAACATACGAATTTACTAGAGTCTCAGTAAAACTTCTTATTTTTCAATTATACCACAAATTTCATAATTTTTACATTTTAGTCTCTATTACATAAATTCATCAATTAGCTTTACAATTTATTCCTTTTTCAACACTACACTTAAATTCTAACAAAATAACACCTCAAGTTTCAATTAATCAACAATGGTAACATCCTAATTCTTTAAAAGTATCAAAAATTATGACATGGGTCAGCT
>CM025150.1:15085225-15097955 GCA_013467495.1 Gossypium gossypioides
ATTTATAATAAAATCCTGAGATATATATTTAAAATAATCATTTTAATATTACATTTTAAATTCAAACCTTTTCAATTTATTCTAACAATTGACATCTTTATTTATTCTAATTATTTTTAATAAAAAAATTCTAAACTTCATAATAAAGCATATATTTTATATACCACTAACACCATGTTTGGTTCAATGTAATGGGTATTCCATTACGACACGGTTCAAAAATCTACAGAAAAATAGGCGTTTGGTTCATTGAATGCTCAAGACGTAGAATGATAGTTTTGGGATCATTCCAAAAATCGTTGAATAGCCATTTAGGGGAGGCGCTGAATTGGCTATTCTAGCCTCTCCACCGAATGACTCTTCTTTTCCCCTCCAAAACACCCTTCCTCAGACTGAAATTTCTCAACGGTTCCTTTTTTTTTATTTGGCCATTTGACAATCGCATGCTTAAATCTAAAAGAAAATCAACTTGAAGGCCAAATCAACTGGATTTTGTTGTAAGTTCAATTCAACTATGGTTCATTTTTCATTTTTATTTTTATTTTTATTTTTATTTTGTTTCTAATGATTTGTCAATGGAAATTCAAATGGATTTTACAACTGTTCACAAGGAGACAAACGCGGTTGAATAGTCTCAGGCACTTCAACTCACTTCATGTAAAATTTCTTTCTTGTTTGTTTTTAATTGATTACAAAATTCTTAACTACTTCTTGTAAGATTTCAAATTCTCCGCCCGGTTCTATTTTAGCTTCTATGTTTTTCTGGTTTCCTTTTCTGTTTCAAAATTTTCCACTGAATTTTTTTTGTTGAATGAAAAGAACTTTTTGAAATTTTGGATAGGCAAAGGCCAAAGAGAATCTATGTATAGAACTAGCTAAAATAAGGCTTTTGATCAGGAACTTTTGGTCGTTAATTTGATTTAATTTAATTTCAGAGTTTTTACTTGATTCATTTAGTTATTCTATGTTTTCTTAGATTTGGTTTGCTTAATGATTCTTTTTTTAACAAAGGGAGTCTCTTTTTATTGCTTAATCTAATTATTTTATTTTGATGTAAAATAGACGATATTGTCCAAAGATGAAGCTAAGAAGAAGAATGGTGAAGATTTTGGTAATAGGAATTTATTGAATGAAATTGAAGCTATTAGCAAGGCTTTGTATTTGGACAAGAACCCTCTAAGGACTTCATTTTCTACTTTGAATACATGGTCAAAACTAGCTGGAAAAACATACTATCCCGAACCAAAATCGAAGCTTAAGAATAGTAATAAGGACCCATCTCATAAAGACAAGAAATCCATTTGGAATTGGAAACCTTTGAAGACGTTCTCAAATGTTAGAATCCGTAGGTTCGCGTATTGTTTCTCGCTTCAAGTATACTCCATTGAAGGTTTTTCGTCTAGTTTTAGTGATTTTAGTCTATGTGTGCATTAGAAGAGGTAGGATGGAGGGATAATGACTCGTTCTGCTAAGGTTCTTGATAGAACTGCTGAATTTGAAGAGAAACTAACGCATACATGTTTGGTACAAGGTAGTCGAAGAGGACCTTATCATTCAACCAAGTATGAAGCCAAGCATTTCTTGCTCTATGGCTAGTAAGTTGATTCTTTTGGAGGACATAACCGACAAGACTATGCAACAAGTAGCATGGGAAATTGCCCTTATTTTGGAGGGACCAGAGAGGTTTGTGCCTCCATATTTCTTTCTTAAACTTTTTTTTTTTGCTAAATCATCCTATGTGTTGATAATGTATGTATTGATATTTCCTACTAAGGTTATTGGGTTATGTCTAATATTTCAGTGCGTCAATTTTGCATAAATCATAAGTAAGTGATGCTTTACTATGAACTTGTGAGTTACTAGTTCAAAGTTTTCTGCAATATGATCTGACAGAAACTTTTTTCGGATGGATTACTCCGCTCATGCAGCATGTTATAAAAGACTTATCACTGAGAGTGATGTTTGGAAGTTGGAAACATGGGATCAGACTGAAATACTGATTCATAAGTTATCATTTTGCTACTTCCCTTGCATTTGCTTCCACATGATAATGCATACAATTATTCAAAGATAACGATTTCTACCTCTACAGATTCCATAGATGTTGGGACAAAGAAGCTAAAATATTTAAGCCATGGCTTTTGAGAGCACTGAATAATAGTTTGAAAGGAAGGTTAGTTAACTATATGGTTATATTTTCCCCTTCCTTTATAATAGTGGTAATGACTAATGAGAACTTATGCATTATGCATCCTGAAGAATTCCTCTGGCAAGTATAGATGTCATCTTGCCTTACCTATATTAACTATTTCTCTATAAATGAAAATGCAAGTTTTGGTTGGGGTGTTTTCAAGGTTATGAACATGCTTTACCATATGTGTTGTAGTTTAGATGCTCCTCCAATTGCTACTATTTGAAATGGTAAAAAACTAAATTTTGCAATCCTTATCCAGTAACAAGGCTTGACTAATTGTCATCAAGATTGTGATTTAGAATTGTATAAGTATAAAAGAAAGTTTAAAGATTACACTTTGAATTTCTGTATAGTAAATAGTTCAATCTTGACTTGTCTATACGTTAGAGAGATTTGTTATGCTTTTTACTTGACCTGTTGATAACTCTTGAAAAAAGTTATATTTCAGGCCTTTAGACTTAGTTAATTGTTTGTACTTGAGTAAATTTAGTTGCATTTTAGGAAATTATATTAGTATTTTTATAACATTGCATCATGAAGCTTGGATTATGCTTTCAATGTCAATATATGTTACTTTTACTTGTGGGGGGAAAGGAATTGCGTGTTGTTTATAACAAGTACAGAAAGGAGGAAAATAAGTGAAGGAGCGAAGTTTTGTCATGACAAAAGGTTGGGTAGATTAACAACACAAATGCCATGGCAATTCCAAGAAGATGCTGATTCAGCCATCAATTAGTGTCATTCTCAGCCAGTTGTACTTGTACCAGAAATATCCACTAGATAAAGAGGGAGAAAAGAGTGTGCGTTGAGAGGGGGACCTACCCTATAAAAAGAAAAAAGAGAAAGAAATGAGGGGGCAATTTTTCCTTACACAATTTCTCGTGAGAGATCAAGAAACGCAAGGAAAGAGGGTAACAATTAAGAATTAGAGCAGGGATACAAGGAAGAAGAGGAAGTATTAAACCCTGGGCTTCGCAAGGTGTTGCAACACTAGAGTTGAGGGTTGGATTGGCGAAAGCTTCCTGAAGTTCTTCCTTCATTATCTTAATTGATTTTTATGAATTTTAACTGTGGAAATATGTTGTTGAATGATACTTTCATTTTGGATTTTAATTTCCAACTTATGAGCTAATCTCATCTAGTTGGGATTACTGGATGAATCTTTAGTTCCTTTAATGACCAATGCATTATCCTAATTTGATTTACTGTTTCATTCGATTTGTGCTATTTTAAAATGTATGCATGCAGTCTCTAGACATAGATGAATGTATGGTATGTTCATAAACTTGATTTAATTCTGAAAAAGGTTATATGAGTTGGATTGTGATTGAATGATACAAGCAAGTATTCAATAGAATACTCATAGCACTCTAGACATAGAGCTGCATCTTGTATAGAGAAAGGAAGAAATAATGATGGGTATCCTTCTTAAGGCTTGTAGACATGTAAAGCCTTAGATAGGGTAGCTTGAAGTCTCACTCTCGAAAGAAGTAGACTACCTTAGATCTAATCTGAATAGTAAGATTTTGCCATGACATTATTGTGTTATGAGGAAAGATTATTAGTTATCCCAACCTTCCGATTCAACAGTGTAGATCCTCTCAACTTTGTCTCCGTATCTTTGCCACAGCATTTTAAGTTAGTTATTTGATTTTAATATTGCATACGTGATTATTCCTCTACAAATATTTATTCTATTTTGTCACAGCCTGATTCATATAATTTATAGTAATAGCTTAACCGAATTAATCCTATTTGATCCCTGAGAAGACGATATTAGTTACTACTTTATTACTTTATTCGACGTGTATACTGCACATTTGCATATTATATTCACACGCGACAAGTTTTTGGCGCCGTTGTCGGGGATCGACAATTTGGTAAAATTTGGTTTTGTTATGTTCTTATATAATTTCATTAGTTTTATTTAACTTTGTTGTTTTTAAATTCTACAGGTTTGCTGTTAGTGCATGAGTAGATGCATTCCTACTAACGAAGAGTATCTTTTTGACCTAGAGATTGAGAGAACTTTGAGAAGGAGGCGATAAATGTAAGATATGGCTAGGATTGGAAATGATCTAAGTAGGGGAATAATCCAGGGAACTTTGAGAAGAAGGAGATGAGAATTCCTACTAACGTCAAGATGTTGTTTTACCTATCCTTCGTGTGATGAATGATAGAGATAGACCCATTTGAGAGCATGTTTTGCCAAGTTTGGATGATTTGAATCCAAGAATAGTCAGGCCGCACATTCAAGCTCAGTATTTCAAGTTGAAATGAGTAATGTTTCAGACGCGCAAATGGTAGGATAGTTCAGTGGATTGCCTACTGAAGATCTATGATTGCACTGAAGAGTTTTCTTAAAATTCTGTGACTCATTCAGGCAACAAGGTGTTTCTGAAGACACCCTGCGACTTAAATTGTTTTCGTATTCATTAAGAGATCATGCCAGAGCATGATTGAAAGTTTTGTCGTTAGGGACGGTGGCATCTTGGAATGATCCTTGTCAAAGGTTTTTCCTGCTGTATAATCCTTCAAATATGAATGTCATGTTAAGGAATGATATCACATCTTTTCGGTAATCAAAGAATGAGACGTTATATGAATCTTGGGAGCAATCCAATGAATTACTTGTTCGATACATGCTTTCCAACATTGGACACAGATGGAAATGTTTTACAATAGATTAAACATGCACACAATGATGGTAGTTGATGCGTCTACCAATGACACTTTTCTAGATAAATCATATAATGAAGCGTATGAGATTTTGGAACGGATTGCCAACAATGATTATGAATACCTTACTACGAGAGTAGGGACTGGCAGAAGAGTTGTTGGCACAATGGAGCTTGATGCAATCACTTCATTAACAACTCAGGTATCATCTTTAGCTAATATGATTCAAACACTAAAAAGACCAACTACAATTCAGGAGATGAAAATAGCCGAGCTATCATGTGTTTATTATGGGGAAGATCATGGTTTTGATGAATGCCCATCAAACCCAGCCTCTGTGTATTACATGGGTAATTTCAATTGGAACAATAACCCGTATTCCAACACCTACAATCCAGTGTGGAAGCAACATCCAAACTTCAGTTGGAATAATCAAGGAATAGTGAACTCCAACAATGTTGTTCGACAGAATGCACCACTTGGTTATAATCAACCCATGGCACGGAAAAATGTTCAACAAAGTTCAGCATCATCTTCTTCATCTATGGAAGCTCTATTAAAGGAATATATGACCAAAAATGATGCTATGATCCAAAGTCGAGCTGCATCCCTAAGAGCTTTGGAAAATCAAGTAGACAGATTGTCAATGCGTTAAACTCGAGACCTCAAGGAGCATTGCCAAGTGACACTTAAAATTCAAGATCTAAAGGGAAGGAGCATTGCAAGGCCATTACACTCAAAAGTGGTACTCAGTTACTTGGAGTTGTTAATGATGCCATTACAGACGAGGACAACTCAGGTCTCACACATAGAAACAATTCAGAACCATCTGTGGAGCAATTTACAACTGAGCGGACCAATCAAAATAATGTTGTAACAAAATTAGATTGTGCTACCAATAAAAATGCCACAACAAAATAATATAAGCAATCTGAAGGAAGACCACCGTCACCTTTTCCCCAGCGATTTTAGAAATCTAAGCAAGATTTTCAGTTCAAAATTTTTTTGGATGTCCTGAAGCAACTCCATATCAACATACCGTTGGTGGAAGCGTTGGAGCAAATGCCCAACTACGTAAAATTCATGGAAGATATCTTGTCAAAGAAGCAAAGATTGAGGGAATTTGAAACTGTTGCTCTCACTGAATGGTGCACAACGATGCTAATTGTAACACCCCAAACCCGGCCCAGTCGTTGTGACCGAATTTAGAAAGCTACATTGGCCACTGGAATGGCCTAGAAAAACTTTCGTAATTTCAAATGTACTTTTTAAACCATTTGCATAGTTCGTTCAAAATTAATAAAATCGAATGTTCAACTTTATTTTCAATCTCATTTCAAAACCATTTGTCCATGAAAATAGCCGAAATAAACTTTTAGAATTTTTGAAAATAATATTTTAAAACTATTGGCTTATCAATTCAAAATAAATGAAATAAAGAGTTTATTTTAATTTTGTAAAAACCGTGCAAATTTCAGAAATCAAAATAAATAATATCTCAATTGTAAACATTCAATCATTTATTCAAAACTATTTCGGGTTTTTCAATCATACTTCTCAATCACTTGTCTTTTTATTCAAAATTTAGAGAACTTGGTTATTTGTCATTATTTCAAAAATAAAAACATGTTAACTTCATAAATCAAATATCTTTAGAAAACTCATTGGTAAACATTAATAATTTTGAAAACTAAGTCTAATTTTATTAAAAACTCATTTTTTAGAAATATATAGGAAAAATATATTATTGATAGATTTTATTTTAAAAATTGAGTTTCATGTGAAATCTCATCAAATACTAAACTTATGTCGTTTTTAAAACGTAATGTCATGCAATCAAGTCATGTAAATCATAATAAAGTCCCACAAAGTAATGTCTTATGAAACTTATTACAAACCCAAAATATCAAAAAAAAATTAATTACTTTAATTTAAAAAGAATTTCGAGAAACTCCTCCAAATGTCGTCATCAAATCCCAACCTCGAGGTTATCTGTAAAATAAAAAAAACTAAAAGGGGTGAGCTTTTAAGCTTAGTGTGAGTCTTATAACAAGTTAAATAACAATAATTTAAATAACAAGTAAACACATATTCATCATGTAACATATTCGAATTTGTTGAACATGATCATGATAGTGCAATTCTCGTAAAACAATTATGCAAGTTTTTATAAATATCCTACCCATCACTGCTACACTCCAAAAAGAGTTCCCCATATCTCATCCATCCAAACATTCCAATATAGATGAAGCCACCAATATTTTCAGACAAGTTGCCATGTAGGTTGTGGACGAAACCACCAATTTTGCCTCCTTACAATATCTCAGCCCATGCATGTGATATGGTCATAATGAACATATATAAACATTTTACTCATTTCAAGATTTCATTTGTCACAATGGGCATGTCAAACATGCAAATCGGATAATAACATGTAGGGCATGTTTAACATGCAATTAAATCTCAATTTCAATATTGGTGGCATGATTTAAATATTATGCCTATCATATAATGTCATCATATCATATGTCATGAGAAATGGGAATATGTACATAGTATCACAACATTCATCAAATCACATCAAATAACACATGACATCATTAAACGAATAGTTCAAGGTACTTGCTTGAATATTACCCTTTTTATGGGTTTTAACATCCCTTTTCGAATACATAGTGTATTCTCAACTTTTCATGTTATAGAGATTTTTAACAAGGTTTCAATGATAAAATAATTATATTTTATCGGTCAACAAATATTATACATATTTTTCTAATAAATTAACCCACACCTGATTTAAGCAACTTTGATGCAAAAAACTCCTTCTAACTCCCACTTCTAGACTTAATTAGATCTATCTCGGATCTAAACAAAAAATGAATAATCCATCATTAATTCGTCACTTAAGTTATCCTTTTAAATAAAATTGGTTTAATCTTTATTTCCAATACCAGACTTATGCTTATACAACTAGAATTGGAGATGTGATTCATTTCCCAAAAGTCAAAGGTGTTCCAAGTTGTTAGCAATCGACTCTCCACACAAGATCAATATACGAGATGTTAATATCGAAGAAAAATAATGTCTAACACTAATATTACATTCGAATATTAATAAAAAGATAAGGAAGAAGTGGTGATTTAGTACCCAATATCATTCCATACTTACGTTATTCCTTAACCGAATCTTTGTTGAATCAACCAATCAAGAGGAGAGAAAGGATAAATCGAAGAAATAATTCATAACAAACGATCTTTTTAGAATAAAAGCAATAAAATTCCAGCAAGGGTTTATAAAAAAAAAGATAGAGATTAAGGTGGAAGTGGCAAGTTTTTGAGAAAAGAAAAGAAAAAATAGGAAAAATTGTGGTCACGATGGTGGTCCGGCGGTTGTGCGGTGGTGGTCCAACAGTGGTGAAATGGTGGTGTGGCAGTGGTGTGGTTAACTAATGGTGGTGGAAGGTGGAATAGAAGTGGAGAAAAAGAGGTGCAATAGTGGCTCAAAGAAGAAGAAAATGGTAAAAAATGAAGAATAATGGAGGAATTGGTCAAGAGAGGAAGAGACACCAAAATGAGAGAAAAAAGTGAATGGTGGCTAACTAGGTGGGATGGACGGCTTAAGCTTGGTAAATGTGAGAAAATGGAAGCTTTGGGGGACAATTGCATGAAAAGTGGATCAATGGGGAACATTTGGAGTTGAAATGGGGTTTATTGGGTAATGTTGACTAGCTAAAGGAGGAACGAATCTTTCTTTGCATGGTAACTAGGAGTGGACGATTATGGAAGCTTTTACCAAAGTTTTATGAGCCAAAAATGAAATAAAACATGAGAATGTAGGGAATTGAACATAAGACCTTTTGGAAATTAACTAAGCACTTTACCACTTGACTATTCACTAGCTTGTTATATCCTACAACATTTATTTTAAAAACATGGTGTAACCTTTGCTAAGGTTTGAGGTAAAATTGCACCACATAAAACATAACGTGAAGGAAGGGATTCGAACACAGATCATCAAAGATAATTTATTATCTACCACTACACTTGATACTTATTTATTGTCAAATGAGTAAAAGATAATTTAAAAAATTTCGGGAGTGGCCACTCTCGGTTCATTAACTCAATTTCTACTAATTTGAATTTTAGGATGTGACACTAATGAACAAATTGCCCCCAAAGTTGAATGACCTAGGGAGTTTTACTATTCCTTATTCAAATGGAAATTATTATGTTGGTAAGGCATTATGCGATTTAGGAACAAGTATAAATTTAATGCCTATGTCTGTTTTCGGAAAGCTAGGAATTGGAAAGGCAAGACCCACCACAGTCACGTTGCAACTAGTTGAACATTCCTATGCACCTCCAGAAGGTAAAATTGAATATGTGCTGGTAAGAGTAGATAAATTTATTTTTCCAGCAAATTTTATTATTTTAGAATGTGAAGCTTATAAAGAAGTACCAATTATTCTTGTAAGACATTTTCTAGCTATAGGTAGAACGCTAATCGATGTGTAGAAATGTGAGTTAACAATGAGGGTTATTGACCAGCAAATTACTTTTAATGTTTTTGATGCCATCAAGTGTGCAGATGAAAATGAAAAATAACACACCATTGGGTTTATCGAAATGGCAGTGGAAGTAGAGTTTGCAAAATTTTGTCACAGCAATTCTAATGATGAAGATGTAGATCCATTTCAGTTGAGTGAAGCAGAAACGACTGAAGAACTTGGTGAACTTATGGACACCAAGAGGCTTGAAGATATACTAGGGAAGAGTTTTCAATCTTTGGATTTATCAACTCGTTCTTTTAAGCCTCCTAGACCTTCTATAGAAGAACCTCCCACATTGGAGTTAAAGACTTTACTGTTACATTTAAAGTACACCTACTTGGGAAACAACAACACTCTGCCAGTAGTTATCTCAGCAGAGTTGACACTTGATCAGGAGACTAAGTTACTAGATGTTTTGAGGAGATCTAAGAAGGCGCTGGGACAGACAATCGCCATTATGAATGGAATCAGCCTTGCTATCTACATGTATAAGATTTTACTGAAGGATTTCCATAGCAATTCTATTGAGCAGTAGAAAAGGTTGAACCCCATCATGAAGAAAGTTGTCAAGAAGGAGATTATTAAATGGCTCGACATTGGCATAATATACCTTATCTCTGATAGTTCCTGGGTGATCCCTATTCAATGTGTACCCAAGAAAGGAGGTGCCACCGTTATTAGCAATGACAACAATGAATTCATTCCAACTTGTACTGTCACGGGATAGAGGATATGTATGGACTATTGCAAGCTTAACAAAGCAACTTGGAAGGACCATTTCCCCTTACCTTTCGTCGATCAAATGTTGGATAGATTAGCTGGGAAAGCCTTCTATTTTTCTTGGATGGTTACTCGGGGTATAATCAGATTTTCATAGCTCTCAATGACCAAGAGAAGACCACTTTCATGTGTCCATACGAAACTTTTGCATTTAGACAAATGCCATTCGGGTTGTGTAATGCCCCAACAACATTTTAGCATTGCATGATGGCGATATTCTCAGACATGGTGGAAATTTTTTTTGAAGTATTAATGGGCAATTTCTCTATTTTTGGCGATACTTTTGAGAACTGTTTGAAGAATTTGAAGTTAGTTCTTTGTCGCTATGAAAAAACTAATCTTGTCTTGAACTGGGAAAAATGACACTTCATGGTTTATGAAGGCATTGTTCTGGGACATAAAATATCATAGAAAGGGATTTTCATGGACAAAGCAAAGATTGAGATAATCGAAAAGTTGTTACCACCTACCACTGTCAAAGGTATTCAAAGTTTCCTAGGCTATGTAGGGTTTTATCGAAGATTTATTAATGATATTTTGAAGATATCCAAACCCTTTTGTACCTTGTTAGAACACAATAGAGCCTTAAATTTTGGTGAGCCCTATTTGAAAGCATTTGAAGAATAAAAAAAGTAACTGGTGACAACATCGATTGTCATTGCACCGGATTGGACACTATCCTTTAAACTTATGTATGACGTCAGCGATTTCGTTGTAGGAGCAGTATTGGAGCAAAAGAAGGATAAGGTATTCCATGCTATATATTATGCGAGCAGGACCTTGACAGACGCACAGCTTAACTACACTACTACTGAAAAGAAGCTATTAGCTGTGATATTTGCGTTTGAAAAATTCAGATCCTATCTAGTTGGTACCAAGGTCACAGTTTATACAGATCATTCTGTGATTAAGTATTTGGAGACCAAGAAGGATGCCAAACCTAGGTTGATCAGGTGGATATTACTGCTGCAGGAATTTGATCTTGAAATTCGAGACAGGATAGGGACCGAGAATCAAGTGGCTGATCACTTATCAAGGATAGAAGAAGGAAATTAATATGAAAATATCCAACTCATTAAGGAAGAATTCCCAAATGAGCAACTGCTAGTTATCACGACATTACCTTAGCATTCTGATATAGTAAATTTTTTAGTAAGCGGGTTGCTACCACTTGAGCTCACCATTCAAAGAAGAAGGAAATTTCTTCATGATGCCAAGCAATATTATTGGGATGAGCCATTTTTATTCAAACACTATGCAGATCAAATTATTAAGAGATGTATTCCGGATGATGAAATTCAGAGCATTTTGCAACACTGTCATTTAGCACCTTACGGAGGACATTTCGGAGGAATGAGAACTGCTACAAAGGTTCTCCAATCTGGTTTCTATTGGCCAAGTCTATTCAAAGATGCTCATGAATTTTATCAAACATGTGACCACTGTCAACGAACGAGAAACCTATAGAGGAGGCATGAAATGCCGTTGCAAAATATTTTAAAAGTTGAGTTGCTTGATGTGTGGGGGATCGATTTTATGGGTCCATTTCCACTTTCTTAGGGCAATATGTACATACTTGTGGTCGTAGATTACATCTCCAAGTGGGTAGAAGTTGTTGCTCTCCTTACTAATGATGTCAAGTCAGTGGTGCGGTTCTTGCATAAAAATATCTTCAGAAGATTTGGTACACCCCGTGCGCTTATTAGTGATGAGGTCTCCTATTTCGATTGCATATTAGTTGCCAATGCATTGAATATGTATGGGGTGAAGCATAAGATTTTCACGGCATATCACCCCCCAAACAAATAGACAAGCTGAAGTTTCTAATAAAGAAATTAAACAGATTTTAGAGAAAGTGGTAAACCCAACTCGCAAAGATTGGTCATCCAGACTAGATGAAGCTCTGAGGGTGTATCATACTGCACTCAAAACACCATTAGGGATGTCACCTTTCAAGCTTGCCTATGGGAAGCCTTGTCATTTACCTATTGAGCTCAAAGATAAAACATTTTAGGCCATCAAAAAGCTGAACATAGATTAATTCGCTAATGGAAATAAATGATTACTTGAGCTGTAACACCCCAAACCCGACCTAGACGTTATGGTTGAATTTGGTATGTCACATTGAATTCGTTCCTAAGTTTAAAAACCTTTTTATTATTATTTAACAAATCGTCAAGTCAAAATGGTTGCCTTGTTAACTACCATTGTTATTATAGGTTGATCTAAAATCGCGGAAGCTTTTGAAAACTCTAATGTTTAAATTGCGTATCTTTGAAAGCAGTAACTATTTTGAAAATTCGTCTTCTCCTACACTAGCAGTTTAAAATAAGTAAGTAAAAGCCCAATTAGAAATTTTAAACAATCATAAATGGCCTTATTACATAAAAAAACCCAACACAAACATTAAATTTAAGTAAAAGCAATAGTAGAACAGCTGCAGTTGTGTGGCCACCCCCGAGTCCCTCGCAGCACCAAATCGCCTATGGCTGAGGATTACCTGTACAGTTAAAAGGAAAGGGTGAGTT
>CM025150.1:15193982-15208181 GCA_013467495.1 Gossypium gossypioides
ATTTATTCATCGTTCAAATAAATAGAAAACAGTTACATGTTTACTACAATATAGACACATTTCCCAACAATCTCCCACTTGCCCTAGTGAAGTAAATGCGTCATGTTTTGCATTCCCATATCCTTGACGTGTTTGTTAAATCTCCTAGTTACAAGAGTATTAATAAACAGATCCGCAAGGTTATTTTCAGAAGCTACTTTCATCACATCTACAATTCATTCGGCTACTGCCTCTCGTATCAAGTGATATTTTCGATCAATGTGTTTCGTCCTCTTGTAACTTCTCATGTTCTTGGTATTTGCTATTGCAACACTATTATCACAATACAGTGTTATAGCTTTTTCCATACCAAGAATAACTTCAAGTTCAGTTCAGAACTTTCGAAGCCATATTACTTTTTTTGTTGCCTCAGAAGCAGCCATATACTTGGCCTCAATAGTTGAGTTAGCAGTGCAAGTTTGTTTTACACTTCTTCATCCTATGGCTTCACGACCTAGAACGAATATATTTTCTAATGTCGATTTTCTCGAATCTTTACAGCTTTGGAAGTCTTAGTCTGTGTATCCAATAAGAGTAAGGTCCTCCCAAGAATATAGAAACATATTATCCCTAGTTCTTTTAAGATACCTTAATATATGTTTTACAGCTTGCCAATGCCTGAGACCTGGACTCGCATGATATCGACTAACCATTCCTACTGTGAAACAGATATCTGAACGTGTGTAAAGCATTGCATACATAAGGCTTCCAACTGCCGAAGCATATGGAATCTTACTCATATGCTCTCTTTCTTCCACTATCTTAGAACAATCATTTAAAGAAAAATGAATTCCTGATGCGGTTAGTTGAACGTTTGGCTTTGCACCGGACATTGCAAAATGTTCCAATACCTTATCGATGTATAAAGCTTAAGATAGAGCTATCATTTTATTCTTTTGATCTCTAAGGATTCGAATTTCAAGAATATAACTAGCTACACCTAAGTCTTTCATGCTAAACTATTGAGCTAACCACAGTTTAATCGATGACAATTCTCCTACATCTTTTCCGATAAGTAGAATATCATCAACATACAAAATAAGGAATACCATCTTTTTGTCTTTTATACGCTTATAAACAAAAGGTTCATCAACATTTTTATCAAATTCAAAAGTCTTTATAGTTTGATAAAATCTTTTATTCCATGAGTGGGACGCCTACTTAAGTCCATAAATGGATCTTAGCAGTTTGCAAACTTTTTTCTCATTTCCTTTAACAACATAGCCATTGGGTTGAGCAATGTAAATGGTCTCATCAAGATAGCCATTCAAGAATGTTGTCTTGACATCCATTTGCCAGATATCATAATCAATAGCAATGGTAATGGATAAGAGTATACAGATAGACTTGAGCATGGCTAATGGAGAAAAGGTCTCATTGTAATCGATGCCTTCTTTTTATGTTTAGCCTTTCCTTACAAGTCTAGTTTTGTGTGTTTCCACTTTCCCTTTCGTATTTCTCTTCTTCTTGTAGATCCACTTACACCCTATGGGTTTAATCTCAATTGGTAAGTCTACAAGTTTCCACATAGTATTGGATTTTATAGAATCCATCTCGATATTCATGGCCTATTTCCAGAGCTTGGAATCAACGTCCTGCATAACCTCTTCGTAAGTGAATGGATCATCATCCTCATTATTGACTTCCGTATTATAAATACTACCATCATAGATGAAGAAGTCTGGTTTTTTATAAACTCTCCCACTAGGACGGGTTCCCCTATGCTGTTGATTGTTTGCAGGTTTTTCTACAACTTTTAGCGAGAATTGAACTTGGTGATTATTCTACCTCTCCCAAAAGTTCCTCAAATACCACTTTACTTCAATGCTTAAAGTTATCCATGTAGTTTTCCTCGAGGAAAGTAGCATGAGTAGACAATTTAATCGTATTATCTTTCGGGTTGTAGAATAATCCTTCCTTTGTTCCTCTTGGATATCCTACAAACATGCACAATTCTGTCTGTGCCTCCAACTTCTTTGCATCCTTATCCAGAACGTGTACTGGACAACCCTATATTCTAAAGTGATTTAGAGCGGGTTTCTTTCCATACTACAGTTCATAAGGTGTCTTACAAGAAGACTTGGTTGGCACATCGTTCAAAGTATAGCAAGCCATTTGTATCACATCTCCCCAGAAGGAAGTAGGAAGTTATGAATAACTTAACATTGAATAAACCATGTCAAGCAAGGTTCTATTCCTTCTCCCAACTATGCCAGTTTGGTGTGGAGTGCCCGGTACAGTCAATTGGGATAAAATCTCATTCTCTATGAGGTATACTAAGAATGCATCGAAAAAATATTCCCTACCTCGATCAGACCAAATATTCTTTATGGATAAACCTAATTATTTTTCCATTTCTGCACGAAACTCTTGAAATTTATCAAAGGTTTCACTTTTTCAGTGCATTAAATACACATATCCATATCGACAATAGTTGTCGATAAAAGTCACATAATAATCATTACTTCTTCGGGCATTGATGCTCATGGGGCCACGTACATCAGTTTGCACAAGTTCTAAAGGTTGATTGGCCCTTGTACCTTTTGCATTAAAAGACCTCTTAGTCATTTTGCCTTCCAAGCAAGATTCACATTGTGGAAGACTAACTTCCTTAAGCATACTTAAGGGGAAATCTTTCACGAGTCTAGTGATTCTTTCTTGGTTAATATGACCAAGTCTTAAATGTCATAAGTACCCTTCATTAGAGTGAGAAGTTTTAAGCTTTTTATTCACTATTTTAGTTTGAAGCATTGAGTAGTTATTTGGTTTGATAAAGTAGAGATTATTTTGCATCCATCCATCCATTACAGATTAGAGAATAATTTTTGTGAATAGCAATCCCTTTATTAAATGTCATGGTATAACCATCATAAAATAAACATGCTACATAAATTAAATTCCTCTTAAAATGAGGTACATAAAACACGTTCTTTAAAACAATCTTTCTAAAATTATCAAAGTGTAAAATAACTTCTCCCACTACTTCAGCTAAAACATAACTTTCATCTCCGGTCCGCAACGAGAGGCTCTTGTCTTGTAGACTTCTCGATTCGCTGAACCTTTGTAAAGAACCACACACATGATTAGTGGCTACAGAATCAATAACCCAGTTGTCAATTGATTCTTCCACTAAGCAAGCTTCAACCACAAAGAGTTTCATACCTTTTTCCTTTTTGGCTAGGTAATCCAAATACTTCTTGCAGTTTGATTTGAAATGCATTTTCCTGTTGCAGAAGAAACATTTGATCTTTTGAGGATCTTTTGACTTTTTCTTCCTATCCACATGAGGTGGAACCTAAAACTTGGTCGGCTTCTTCTGTAACGTCCTGAATAATTTAAGTCTCTTTTTGTGAAATCTGACACAAGTGTGTATCTGCTTTAGTGGTTAAGTGTTTTGGATGTGTGTATGAGGTCTTGGGTTCAAGTCCCTCATTTGGAAAATTTTGGTTATCTTTTTATTCTAGCCTTATCCGTAGTGGGTTGGGTTATATTTTATCTTTAGTAAACTCATATCAGAATGAGCTTGCTGGTTCGAGTGGTAAGGGGTTGTTGTGCTGGAGGCCCTGTGTTCGAATCCCTGCAGGAGCAAGGGTGTTAATTTTTGTTTCGGTTGGCTGAGAGAGTTTGAGTGGTCTTGAAATTCTGAGTTGGTTGGGTTGATAGTGGATGTAGTGGGATTGTAATCACATTGGTTATCTTATTTTATTTTATTTTTTCAAAATTCTTCTCTTTTCCTAAAAATATGATGTCGATTTTGTTTTTCCTTTCTCTACATTTTCGTTTTTCTTTTTTTTTTTGCTACCTCATTCAATTTTGTTTACAAACTGTCGTCAAATCTTTACGTCTTGGTTTTTCGATTTCCTTTGTTTGTTTTGATAAGTAGGAGTGTAGTATTTCTGTAGCTTTCGATTTCTAAATTGTCGGTTAGAACTTTATCTTCTGGTTTGGTGAGATGGTAAGTAGCTAAGGGATTTAATCCCTGTGAATATGTGTTGCGTAGAAGAAGACCGTGAAGTAGCGAATTGCACTCCAATGGCTTAGTACGCGTTAGCGATGGTTTGTTGACGAATGTGTTAATCAATCTTCTAAATCAATGTTGGGTGTTTTGTTTTTAAGTTTCAGAAGGCTCGAGATTATTTTCGCATCAAAATCGTACCAGGTGTGTGCCCAAAACATGAAAAATCGAGGTTCAATGAAAGCCAAAAAAGGGCACTGTCGACGCCACACGGACGTATGCCCAGCCGTGTGGTTGGCCGTTTGCGAGACAGGGTCGTGTGATGGTGTGAGTGTAACCGTGTGGGCCACACAGGCATGTGGGTTTTAGGCCAAGCCGTGTGGGCCACACGGGCAAGGCTAGTTTAGGCGTGTGGGTTTATACAGATAAGCCACACTGGCATGTGGGCCCACAAGAACATGTGGGCCCGTAGTTTTGAAATTATCCTAGGGTTGAACAGGTTGCTTCGCTCGACTGTGGGCCTACCGTAGGGTCGGTAAGGGATAACCAAACCCTAAATTATGTGATTTGGTATTCTGATAGTCTGCTCTGAGTAGGACACGGATATGTGTATCTGATTGTTCTGGTTATGTATATATGTTATCTGTATACGAGCATGTTAAGCATGATATTTCTGTATCTATCTTCTATATCTATGATCGGGGTGGGAATTGTATATGTAAAGGAAGTGATATGTATGGCGACTCTTCGCCTATATTCTGGCATCTTGACTACATATTATATGTTATGTGTCGTATCGACACTATATGGTGTGTAGGGATGGGTGGGTGTTTTTTACCCCACATGGTGTGGTGGGATGGTCGGAGATGGTGTGTAGAGGATGGGAGTATGATTCTGTATATCTGTTCTGCTTATCTAATTTTGCTGTATCTATAATGGATTTAAGACCGAATTTGTATCTGACTGTATATAAGATTTATGTGTATATTGCATGTCTACTTCTGTTGGGTTACACACTGAGTTTATGAAAACTGACATTTGGTTGTTCATTATATACAGGTAATCCACAGACTTAGGCGGATCGGTACGATAGAGTCTCACAGTGACCACATATTCGTGAACTATTTTAATTTATTATTTTTATTTAAATTAAGGATTATTTCTAAGAGTTTTGTAATTATTCGACTCTTCGGACTATTTGATTTTATTTTGGTTTTGGATGCATTTTTAACTCTTTAGTTGCGTCATTTGACTAGAATCACGGTTTTACGAAAACAAAGGTTTTTTTGAAAATACAAACTGGATTTCCAAAATATAACGATTTTTAAGGCTTCCGTTGTAAATCATGTTTTGGCAAATGAGTTAATTAAATAATGCTTTCAGTAATAGTTATATAAATGAACATGGGTTATAAAATTTGGATGATTTATCGATCCATTATACAAAGTTTTATCGAAGTAACACTGATTTCAAAACCCTTCTTTGTAACACTCCCGGATTCAGCCATAACGATTAGGCTGAGTTTGGGGTGTTACATTTAGTGGTATCAGAGCCAGGTTACAAACATCGGGCCATGAATTTTTTGGTTCCAAAATTATGTTTAAAATAAACTGGTTTTCAAATGATTTGGATAATTTTGAGTAAGTATGTGGTACATCGAGTCTCCGGCGCCAATCCTATAAGTATTTCTGAACTTAGATAAAACTTTCTAAAATCACTATATTTAATACTTTCTAAAACTATACTAAGTTAGTTAGAGACTGAAACCTCTGAAATACTTATGAACTTTTGATAAATAAATCATAAAATATCTGTTAATAAACACTGGAACTGATGCATAAAATTTTATAATGTAGATAAATTTGAATTATGATAAGTGCTCGTGGAACTCACGGTCGTGGTATTCGTGGGCGCGACGGGCACTGTAGGGGCTTGAGATGAGTCTTCCTCTCTGGGCAGTATGTCGAATTTAGATACGAGTAAGACACCGGTTTCACCTACTACTGAGACTGGGTTTCAAACAGCTCTGCTGGGGACGATGCACTATCCCAAGCTATGTTGAGAGTGTTGGAGAGGGTCGTTCGACCCCATTCTAGATCTGGGGGCCGTGGATCGATAATTGAACGACTCTGGTCCAATAGAGCTGAGCTGTTTAGGGGTGTCACTAAAGTCGCTCCTACTGTGGACGGGTATTAGTTGGAGGCCACCGAAAGGATTATGAATGACATCGACTATACTCCTAAGCAGAAATTAAAGGGAGCAGCCTCTTTGCTTCGCGATGAGGCATATCAGTGGTGGCTGTCGGTTGAGGAGGGTACTCAACCGAATCATCTGAACTGGGATTATTTTAAGACTACCTTCCAGGGGAAGTATGTCGGCGCGAGCTATATTGTTGCTCGTAGGCGTGAGTTCATGAATCTCACGCAAGGTGATAAATTTGTGGTCAAGTATGAGGCCGAGTTTCTGAGGTTGAGCCGCTATGCTCGATGCATGGTGGCATCTAAGTATTACAAATGTGTCCGTTTTGAGGATAGTTTGAGGGTTCTGATTGCTCCACAGAGGGAGCGAGAGTTTGTAGTTCTTATGGATAAGGCGAAGATCGCCAATGAGGTTAAGTGCGTGGAGCGCCACAATAGAGACCGAGAGAGAGGCAATAATAAGAGGGATTCAGAGCTCTATAGTTCTGTTCAGAGGCCTAAGAAAGGGGCCAGACCTGATGGGCATATTAGGGTGGGGGTTCCTATTGCTCCTACTAGGATTCAGCCTTGCGGTAACTGTGGTAAGCGCCATCTGGGTGAGTGTTAGAGGAGATTAGGGGCTTGTCTAAGGTGTGGGTCTTTGGAGCATCAAATTAGAGAGTGTCCACATTGTGCTGATCAGATGCAAACTTCATGACTGAGTTCTATTCAGCCTCAGAAAGCAGTAAGCAGCCACCTAGGGGTCGTGGATCGTCTAGGAGAGGTAATGGTATAGGCCGAGGATAGAGAGCATCATGCAGAGGTGCTAATCAGATTGAGGCGATGCAGCTTGTACTGGTTTATGCTGCTCGACGTCGAGAAGACAGAGACGCCCCTGATATGATCACGGGTATATTCTTTATTTTTTATGTTCCCTATACTGCTCTAATAGACATAGGTTCTACACACTCCTGTGTAGCTAGTACTATTTTTGAGAACTTGGGGATTCCTATGGGTTGTACTTCTGGTGAGATTACTGTACTGAGTCCGTTGGGGCAATCTATTCAGGTTAGTTGATTATATAGAAATGTTCCATTAGAGGTATAAGGGGTTGTGTTTCTGGAAATTTTGATGGAGCTACCGTTTGGGGAGTTCGACTTAATTCTAGATATGGACTGGTTAGTTGAGCATCGAGTTAGCTTGGATTGTGTGACTAAGAGGGTCGTTCTGAGGACCGAGGATGATAAGGAGGTGGTTGTGATTGGCGAGCGTCGAGATTACCTGTTTAATGTAATCTCCGCTCTAGTGATTGAGAAATTAGTTCGAAAAGGGTTTTAGTTTCTTGGGACTCTTCCGTTAGGAATATCAGAACAATGAGGGAATTTTTGGATGTTTTTCCTAAGGAATTACCGGTTTTACCTCCAAATCAAGAAGTTGAGTTCAGCACTAAGCTCCTATCGGGTATAGCTTTGGTGTTCATCGCTCCTTATTGAATGGCACCAGAGGAGCTTATAGAGCTTAAGGGTCAACTTCAAGAGCTCTTGGATCGTGGTTTCATCCTTCCTAGTGTGTCTCCGTAGGGGGCACTGGTTCTATTTTTGAAGAAAATAATGGTACCATGAAGATGTGTATTGACTACCGGCAGTTGAATAAACTGACTGTGAAGAATAAGTATCCACTTCCAAGGATCGACGATTTGTTTGATCAGTTTCGAGGGGCTTCAGTGTTCTCAAAAATAGATCTATGATCTGGGTATCATCAGCTTAGAGTTAAGAAAGTTTATATTCATAAAATGAAATTTAGGACTCGTTAGGGGCACTACGAGTTCCTAGTTATGCCCTTTGGTCTGACGAATGCTCCGGCTGCATTCATGGATCTGATAAACTGAGTTTTTCAGTCGTATTTAGATCAGTTCATCGTGGTCTTCATCGATGATATTTTGGTTTACTCTAAGATTGAGGATGAGCATGATGAGCATCTTAGAGTGGTGCTTCAAATACTCCGAGAAAAATAGGTCTATGCTAAGTTGAACAAGTGTGAGTTCTGGTTGTAAGAGGTAACTATTTTGGGGCACGTGGTTTCTGCTGAGGGGATCTGAGTTGATCCTAGGAAGATTGAAGCCGTGCTTGATTGGAAGTAGCCTAATAACATATCTGAGATCCGTAATTTTTTAGGTCTTGCGGGTTATTATCGACAGTTTGTTGAGCGGATTTCACTGATTGTGGCTCATTTAACTAAGCTTTTGTGCAAGAGTATTCCTTTCGTCTAGATTAAGGTGCAACAATCGAGCTTTGAGAAGCTCAAGTCTATTCTGACTCAGGCTCCTATTCTGATACAGCTTGAATCTGGTAAGGAGTTTGTAGTGTATAGTGATGCATCACACGTCGGTTTGGGATGTGTACTAATGCAAGATGGTAGGGTTGTGGCTTATACATCCCGTCAGCTTAAGTCACACGAGGGGAATTATCCGACGCATGATCTCGAGTTAGCTACTATGGTATTTACGTTAAAGATCTAGAGGCACTATCTGTATGGTGAGAGGCGTATCATCTACACTGATCACAAGAGTCTCAAGTACCTCCTTACTCAGAAGGAGTTAAATCTTAGGCAACATCGATGGATTGAGTTGCTCAAAGATTATGATTGCACAATAGAGTATCATCCTAGTAAGGCCAATGTGGTGGCCGATGCTTTCAGTCGTAGAGTGATAACCGGTTTAAGAGCGATGTTCGCTCACCTTAGTCTATTCGATGATGGGGGACTATTAGTCGAGTTGCAGGTTAAGCCGACTTGGATTGGGCAGATTCGAGAAAAGTAGTTAGGGGATGAGTATTTGATTTTGCAGTTTCGTCAGGTTGAGAGTGGCAGTACGTCTAATTTTAAACTGAATAAGGATGGAGTTTTATGTTTTTAAGGTCAGGTTTGTGTACTGAATGATTCTGATCTAAGGCAGTCGATTTTGAGGGAGGAGCATAGTATCTCTTATACTATGCATCTCGATGGTAATAAGATGTATCACGATCTTTGTGAGCTGTACTGGTGGTCGGGTTTGAAACGAGAGGTAACAGATTTTGTTGCTCGTTGTCTGACGTGCCAGTAGGTTAAGGCTGAACACTAGTTGCCTTCGGGTTTGCTCCAACCTGTTAAGATTCCTTTGTAGAAATAGGAGCGAGTGACGATGGACTTCGTTAGTGGGTTGCCTTTAACACCCACTAAGAAAGATTTTGTTTGGGTCATTGTGGATCGACTGACCAAGTCCGCCCAATTTATTCCGATTCAGAAGGACTACTCTCTGTAAAAGTTAGCGAAGCTCTATATCTCTGAAGTTGTAAGCTCTATATCTCTGATAGGGATCCTCACTTTACTTCGTGGTTCTGGAAGAAACTTCACGAAGCTATGGGTTCGAGATTAGACTTCTATACTGTGTGCCATCCTCAGACCGATAGTCAATCTGAGAGGGTGATTTAGATACTAGAGGATATGCTTCGGAGTTGTGTGATTGATTTTTAAGGTAGTTGGGAGGATTTTCTGCTGTTAGCTGAGTTCGCCTACAATAACAGTTTCTAGTCTAGCATCCAGATGGCTCCTTACGAGGCTTTGTATGGTCGTAAGTGTCGTACTCCGCTATGTTGGACTGAGTTGGGTGAGCATCGAGTTTTGGGTCCTGAGTTGGTTTCTAAAACTGAAGATAAGGTTAGACTGATTCAGGATCGTCTGAAGGCGACTTTTGATAGACAGAAGTCTTATACAGATCTGAAAAGGAGAGATATTGAGTACTCTGTGGGTGACTCCATTTTTCTTAAGGTATCTCCGTGGAAACAAATTCTGAGGTTTAGTCGTAAGGGCAAGTTGAGCCCTAGGTTCATTGGGTCGTATCGAATTCTGAAGCGTGTGAGACTGGTCGCTTATCAGTTAAAGTTAACTCTAGAGTTAGACCGTATCCATGATGTGTTTCACGTCTTGATGTTGAGGCGGTATCGGTCTGATCCATCTCACGTTGTCTCTGTTGAGGAGATCGAGGTTATACTAGACTTGAATTTTAAGGAGGAACCAGTTCAGATTTTGGATCGAGATACTAAGGTTTTGAGGAGGAAGTTCATTCTGTTAGTTAAGGTTTTGTGGCAGAATCATGGTACTGAGGAAGCCACGTGGGAACCTAAGAACTTGATGCGTCAGCAGTATCCTCATATGTTCGGATCAGGTAAATTTCAAGGCCGAAATTTCTTTTAGGGGGTAGAGTTGTAACGCCCTGAATAATGTAAGTCTATTTTTATGAAATTTGACACAAGTGTGTTTCTACTTCAGTGGTTAAGTGTTTTGGGTGTGTGTATGAGGTCTTAGGTTCAAGTCCCTCATTTGGAAAATTCTGGTTATTTTTTTATTCTAGCCTTATCCTTGGTGGATTGGGTTATATTTTATCTTTAGTGAACTCATATCAAAATAAGCCTGCTGGTTCGAGTGGTAAGGGGTTGTTGTGCTAGAGGTCCTTGTTTCGAATCCCTGCGGGAACGAGGGTGTTAATTTTTGTTTCGGTTGGCCTGAGAAAGTTGGAGTGGTCTTGAAATTTTGAGTTGGTTGGGTTGATAGTGGATGTAGTGGGTTTGTAATCAAATTGGTTATTTTATTTTTCAAAATTCTTCTCTCTTCTCAAAAGCCTGACGTCAATTTTGTTTTGCTTTTCTCTGTATTTTCGTTCTTCTCTTCTTTTTGCTACCTCATTCTATTCTGTTTACAAACTGTTGTCAAATCTTTGCGTCTTGGTTTTCTAGTTTCCTTCATTTGTTTCGGTAAGTGGGAGTTTAGTATTTCTGTAGCTTTCGATTTCCAAATTATCGGTTAAAACTTTATTTTCTGGTTTGGCGAGATGGTGAGTAGCTAAGGGATTTAATCTCTGTGAATATGTGTTGCGTAGGAGAAGACCGTGAAGCAGTAAATTGCAGTCCAACGGCTTAGTACGCGTTAGCGGTGGTTTGTGGTCGGTGGTAAGCTAGTTTCGTGTTGGATTTTTGTTGACGAATGAGTTAATCAATCTTCTAAATCGATGTTGGGTATTTTGTTTTTAGGTTTCGAAAGGATTGGGATTGTTTTTGCTTCAAAACTGTACTAGGTGTGTACCCAAAACACGAAATATCAAGGTTCGATGAAAGCCAAAAAAGAGCACTGTCGACGCCACACGGGTGTGTGCCCAACCGTGTGGTTGGCCGTGTGCGAGACACGATCGTGTGACGGTGTGAGTGTGGCCGTGTGGGGCGTATGGGCCACACGGGCATGTGGGCCCATACGGGCTAGGCCAAGTGGGGCGTATGGGCCACACGGGCATGTGGGCCCATACGGGCTAGGCCAAGTGGGGCGTATGGGCCACACGGGCATGTGGTAAGGGCTAACCAAAGCCTAAATTATGTGATCTGATATTCTGATAGTCTATTTTGAGTAGGACACCGATATGTGTATCTGACTATTCTGGTTATGCATATATGTTATCTGTATATGAGCATGTTAAGCATGATATTTCTGTATCTGTATTATGCATCTATGATTGGGGTGAGAATTGTATATGTGGAGGAAGTGATCTGTAAGGCGACTCTTCGACTATCTTCTGGCAGCTTGACTGCATATTATCTGTTATGTGTCATATCAACACTATATGGTGTGTAGGGATGGGTGGGTGTTTTTAACCCCACATGGTATGATGGGATGGTCGGAGATGGTATGTTGAGGATGGGGGTAGGATTCTGTATATCTGTTATGCTTATCTGATTTTGCTATCTACATTTGTAATGGACTTAAGTTCGAATTTGTATCTGACTGTATATAAGATTTCTATGTATATTGCATGTCTACTTTTGTTGGGTTACACACTGAGTTTACAAAAACTCACATTTGTTTATTCGTTCTATACAGGTAATCCACAGACTTAGGCGGACCGGTGCGACGAAGTTTTATAGTGACCACACATTCTTGAATTGCTTTAATTTATGGTTTTTATTTAAATTAATAATTATTTCTGAGAGTTTTGTAATTATTGGACTCTCCGGACTATTTGATTTTATTTTGATTTTGGATGCGTTTCTAACTCTTTAATTGCATCGTTTGACTAGAATCACAGTTTTATGAAAACAAAGTTTTTTTTTGAAAATACAAACTAGATTTCCAAAATATAACGGTTTTTAAGGCTTCCGCTGTAAATTATGTTTTGGCAAATGAGTTAATTGAATAACGCTTTCAGTAATAGTTATATAAATGAACATGGGTTATAAAACTTGGATGATTTATCGGACCACCATACAAAGTTTTATCGAAGTAACATTGATTTCAAAATCCCTCTTTGTAACACTCCCGGATTCGACCATAACATCTAGGTCGGGTTTGGGGTGTTACATCTTTTCTCCTTTAGATTTTTGTTTCCTTTTAGAGGATGAGGGGTCCACAGCTAAGTTTGCCTTAGGTTTCTCCTAATCTGGCTTACCACCATTCAGCATCAACTCATAGGATTGTAATTCCTTCATGAGATAAGTCAAGGTAAGCGCAGTCTTCCCCAAGTTGTAGGCGGCCCTAAAACCAGCAAACTCCTTGGTTAAGGATTTGAACACTATTTCAATTGGATTGTTCACTTCTAGTTCAGCCCCATTGTCCTCCACTTCTGCAAAGAATCCCATAAGCTTAAGCACATGTTCTTTGACTGGAGTGTCGGTTGTCTATTGAGAATTTATCAAATTTATAATAGCGGATTTTTGAGCCAATGTAACTTGGCCTCTAAGAAAATCCTCCAAATTTGTCATGATCTCTTTGGCAGTACGGAAATTCTCGTGTTGCTTTTGCAACACACTACTCATACTCTCTAACATGTAACATTGAGCAATCGAGTCAGAATCTCTCCAGCGATTTCTCGCTTTGGGCTGAGCTTCAAGAGGGCACGTTTCGTCAAGAACAAATTTGTGTTTCTCACAGTTGAGAACTATCAGCAAGTTCCATTTCCATTCTCGAAAGTTATCCTCATTTAATTTATTCTCAGTAAGACTGCTAATAAGAGGAGTGTGAGACATATTTGAAATGAAAAAAATAAAGATTTCACTAATTACTATTTTTGTATTACGCAAATGTTTTTCATTTCAGCAACATATCAAGAATGCAGTATGATGCATGCGTCTTTTATTAAAACCTTGATTTTTTTTCCGTTGCTACGATCGTTCTCACACCAATCAACCATGCTGCCTTGGGGTCCCATGATTAACTAGCAAGAACATGGATTACATGTAATCAGTTCGTGAATCTTAATTCTCAAGACTCCACACAAACTAATGATCGTTTAATGTTTGGCCATCATCTCTAGCTTAAATATCGTTTCTTGGGAAACTATTTAATAGGAGATGATCTTGAGTGTGTAACCATTGACTCAACACCCATCATGAACATGCTTTCATTTGTGAGTCATCTTAGGATAATCTCTTTGAAAGTCATGCATGACTAGTTGTCCTTTAAAGGAAATCTCATCTAGTGAACCCACATAGCAAAGTCTACCTTGGGGTGCGGCCAGGGTAGGAACCAGCTCGAAACTTTATCATGCTATCACTTAAAGACCCACAATGGGGTCATAGGTATTGTTCAATGACCTTCTCCCACTCAATATTTTAAAAACATGCAAGGTTTTTTAACCCAAATTTCAAGAATGATCATACAATAGTGGCATTTTTACCTAATATAAATGACATGCTTCCAATATATGCATGACATGCTATGACAATTTTATTATATTCACATTCATTTGCAAGAATAAATCAATCATAAAAACAAACAATTTTGATTCTCCACAATTTTTCTTTTAAGGGAAAAACCTAAGAAGTGAATGCGAATCGTGCACCAGGTACAGTCCCAGGAAAGAGAGGTGAGTCAAATTTGACCACTTAAAAACCAAGTCTTTCCTAGCCAAAGCCAATGCTAGACATGCACGTTTTCATTACTACACTTCTCACAGTTATTGAATAACCTAAAGAAGTGAATAGAACAATACAACACATGTATTTTCTCATT
>CM025150.1:15292590-15304997 GCA_013467495.1 Gossypium gossypioides
GAATAGTTATACATGTGATCTATTTCTCTTATTTCATCATTTTTATTTATTTCAATCCATTGATTCTACATGCAAATCATTTTTCGTTATCTCAAGCTTGTGGAGGAACTGATTAGACATATATAATTAGGGCTCAAATAATTTATAATTAAATTCTAGGTTTTCACCTATTGATAATGTGCCAAATTGACATATTTATGTGCTTTATTTCAATTAAATTTTGGGCACGATGCTACTAATTTTAATTTTCATTACTTAAATTCTATGTAGGTACAATGAAAGTCCAAAATATGGAGTCACATAGAAGATTTGGGCATGGGAGTAGCTATTCGACTTACAAGGCTAATATTTAAATATTATTTGTAAGGATATTTACTAGGAGTTTAATTAGGATTAAATTTTATCCCTTATTGTAACAGCCCGTTTTTAGTGAAATCAGAACAGTGGTTTCGGAACCACAAATATGACGAGTAATTTTTTAATTTTATTATAATTTTAATGTCTATGGGATGTTATTAAGGTCGTATTAAAATTTTGTTAAGAAATTTTGATTTTTGCATGATTAATCAAGTGAAAAGGACTAAATCGAAAAAGGTGCAAAAGTGGAGCTCTATTAGTTAAAAGGGTCAAATGGCTATGAAAATTTAAAGTGAATGGACTTAAATGGTAATTATACTATTCATCAAGCTAGTGGACATTTATGGACACAATTTAAGTGATTTTTAAGTTATAAATCAAGGTTAAATTAGTAAATGAACAATTAACTTAAAATTAAAGTAAAGAAAAGATTTATCATCTTCTTCATGCTTTATTCTCACCGAAATATTGAAGGAAAGGAAGCCATTTTAGGTTTTGGGCATTTTATTAACTTCCTCTCTTGCATGTAAGTGTTTTCGAGCCCCGTTTTTAATGATTTTTGTATTTTTGAAGTCGTTTTAGCTTAATCTAGCTAGCCTGGGGATCAATTTGTAAAATTGTTAAAGGTTGAGGGTTATTTCATGAATGCTTTTTTATGATTCTTGATTTTTAATGATAGATTGTGAGTCCTTGTTGATAAATAAACAAGTTTTGTAAAGTGAATTTTGATAAAAATTACATTTAGGGACTTGTTTCTAAAAATAGTAAAAGTTCATGTTAAATTTCTAAAATGATGATTTGTATGGGTTGGTTTAAGTCCCTAGAGAAATTGACTAGTTTGAAAGGAGGATTAAAATGCTTAGATTTCAATTTATGAGATTAAGGACTAAATTGTGAAAAGTTAAAATGTTAGGGACAAAATGGTAATTTTACATAAATATGAATTGTGGATTGAATTGAATAATAGAAGTATTAAATGGGTTAATTTTTTTTTATTTAGATCAAGATAGACCATGTACGAATTTAGATCGAGGAAAAGCTAAAGCATCAAATTAGTTCGACTTTGTTTCCACGCCCTAGTCATCGAGGTAAGTTCGTATGAATAGTGATCATTTTAATGTTATTTCAAATAGTATGTTAATGTATTATATATCATTTGAATTGATGGATATATAAATAAATCAATGCCATGACGGTTATCGAGTCCTGGTTGAACCTTAAGAATTCGTAGGATATGAATGACTTGTCATTAGGGATTTCATGTTTTCTGTCTTGGTCTTGAATGTCCTACCGATTGCTGAGGATCTGCATTTGTTGCAGATACTCCATAGCTCGTGTGAGCAACATCGTGTAGCTTACGTTTCGACCCACAGCTCATGTGAGAAACGATGTAAAGGAAAGGTTATGGTTAGATGTTTAAGCACGGTTCGTGTGAGATTTCCCGAGTATCTGATGATATTCTAGTTGGTTCAACGGGCAAGAAAACGGATTGAAATGGTAAGTTTCCAAATGATGTTATGCATATGTTGATGAAAATGATGAATGTTTCAAATGATGTCTTTTCATATAGAAATGACTTATCATGTGGTTAATCCAAATGAGTTATGTATAAATGCACTAATTTGTGTATTGATGATGATGTTTAAGCTTGAGCCAAGCTTGTGGTTTGAGTTACATTATGATTATACTTATTGTTATGTAAATGAAATGGTAAGTTATGTTTCATTTTCTACGACCTTACTAAGCATTATGTGCTTACGTAGTTTCTTTCCTATATTTTATAGATTATTGGAAGCTCGATTGGTTTGGAAGCTCGTCGGAGATCTATCACACTATCCAACATAAATATTGGTAGTTTTTGAATGTTTTGTCCAAGGTTATAGTGGCATGTTTAGGTTGAATTTTAATGTCATTGTGATGAATGTTTAGTTGATGGATTGACTTGTAAAAGTTGTAAATGTTATCTTAGTTTAGTACCCTTAATGCCTTGATGGGTTGTATCATTGTGCTATTAAATGTTGCATGTTCTGGAATGGCTTATTTCGTAGGTTTTGAGGTAGTTTGAATATGGTAAAGTTATGGCATGTTTTGAAAGGAATTTGAACTATTAGTTAATGAATGAAAAGTGGTAAAATATGCATGTTTAGGTAAGTTTTAATGTTTTCAATTGAGGTGTCTTGATTGGAATATTGGTTAATGGATTTAAGACAACTGAATTGGTCATTATATGCATGTTTTGATAGGGTTTTGATGCCTTGATTATGTGCACAAAAGGCCTAAAGGTGTATGCATGAATTGGTGTTAAATGGCTTAATTTTGGGCAAATTTATGTCCACACGGCCTGAGACATGAGTGTGTGACTCAGCCATGTGTGACACACGGCCTAGCGACACGGCCGTGTGTCCCTTGTAGGTTTTTTTGCATGCAACTCAGTCACTTACAAGGCCTAGCACACGAGCGTGTAGGGCTATTTCAAGAGTTACATGACCTGGCACATGGGTGTGTAACACGACCATTTGACCCTACTCAAAGAGTTACACTGGTGAGGACACGGGCTGGTACACGATCGTGTGTCCCTAGTTCAAAGGTTACACGGCCTGAGACACGGGCATGTGTTTTAGCCGTGTGACCCCTGTAGTAAAATTTTTCTAACCTTTTCTTAGACTTTTCCAGTGTTTCAAATTTAGTCCCAAATCATTTCTAAGGTACTTCTAGGGCCTCGAGGGCTCGATTTAGGGACAATATGTATGTGAATGATTGTTTTACAACATGTTTAGGACAATGTATTAAATGTATTTTTTAAAAGTTCTGTTTGTACAGTAATGCTTCGTAACCCTAATTCGGCAACGGATACGGGTTAGGGGTGTTACACTTATATTGTGTTTAGATAAACATTTGATTTTATCTTTAGGACATTACGTAGGAGTAGAACATTAGGAATTAACTTTCAATTTAAAAATTAAAAATCTGCGGAGGGAAAGATGTCTTCTTTTTTTTAATAATCAAAATTTGTTTTTGCTCTTCAATTGTGGCTTGTGCCATTGTAAGTTCTGTTTTCTTTTATTTGTTAGCTTATTCCAATTTTAATTTCCTTTATTGATTATTTACCATGAGCAACTAATTTAATTTCTAGCCAAAGTTCGACCAAATCTCGGTATTTGAGTTGTGAGATTCGAATCGTAGTGAATACTTCTTGTTGAGGTATTTGCCTTTTCTCCAATGCCAAAGATCATAGTATTGTTTTTAGCTTCGTTCAAGAAGGATCTCTTGTACGGTGTTTGGAACGATACATAATTGGTACAATTAATTCAATGTCGAATCACTTTATTGAAGAACAAGTTGGCGTGATTCATTTGGGAGTGCAATTAGGTGACATCATGAGATTAAGTGATCTAATTTAAATGATCCACGTGATTGAGATCATTCATTAGAGTCGGGCTGTTCTAGTTCACAAGGCTACAAACGGATTAAACCATGGAAACGTCTTTCAAGGTTATTCGTTTGATATGGGTTAATTATTAGGCGGTTCTCGCGATTCATTTACGATTAAGATTTGGTGGTTTAGGCTTCCTCAATCACTATAATTGGCTTACTAGTAAACGAGAAAACATTCATAGTCCGTGATTGATTCTGATACCAAGACCGACGTCGTACTCGAGGCTGAAACATTCATCAATTAGATTCATTTATTGTTTACTATTATTTGATTTTTATTTATTTAGTTTTGAATTATATTTTTATTTATTGTTTACTATTCTTTGATTTTTATATATTTAATTTCGTATTACTTCAATCCCCATTTATTTATTTGACATAGGACTGCAAATGTCGCGGGCACGAAACTTCCCATGAAGTGCACTGTTTGTAAGAAATTCGAACACTTCCAAACCAATCCCTGTGAGATCAACCCTAAACCCTATATTACAAATTTTATATTCTACTTTTAAAAGCAGGATTTTTTTGGTGGATTCAACATCCATCACCTATTGATTATTTAGTGACAAAGTCATTCCACTAAAGTATAGTGACTGAGTTCTCCCTTATCATATACCATTACAAAAGCTAATTAATAAGGGCTCATCTAATGACATTGTCATAAGTGTGTTACCCTCATAGGATATCCTTAATCTCTTTTGGATAAATTCATTCTCCCAATATAATTCTATTTTATCTCACGATAACCATTACATCTTCCTTCAGGAAAAGTCAATTACTATCAAGTAGTAATTAAATAATTTATCACAAAGAAACATGAACAAATGACCTACGGTCATGTTTCCTTTTCATCTATCATGTAATGTTGATGAGAGGATATCATTTACCCTTTAGGTTAGCTATGAATTCCACTATTGTAGAATGATGCTACATACTAAAAAAGTCGTATACCCAACGTATTAGCCTTTGCTTCCTTATCTATTTGAACTTAGGCTTTCATTTAGATCAAAGTATATAAGTCCTGCATGCATAGTTCATCATACACTCGTGATTAGGGTATGCTACACTATGAACATCACAAGTGAATATATCCATAAATGGATCTAGGATCTATTCTACTTGGGTCTTGTTTGATGTATTGTTTGTCTAGTTAGTCACATCTATGACTTTATCTTCTAAGAGTCATCTGCTCCAATATCTAAGACAATGTATCTCCCTAAAAGGACTTGATAGATGACATATTAGTCTTTCAATCGGTTTACTCATTTTCGATTAGACTAAGAACATGTTTAGATTATCGAATATAAGAAATCTTTATGTATTACAATCCGACCACATAATATCGTGTGGTATTACTTAAATATTATATAATAAGTGAGCTAATATTTGCTTCTATTTTTATTTGCATGCAAAAACCATTGAGGAAAATTTACAAAGGATATTGATGTAATTTATGGATATTTTATTAAACCCATTTGTTCGAAAAATACAAGTATACATAGACAAAAATACTACACTAATAGCACTAGATCCCAACATTTATTTCATTTAAGACTTAATCATACTAACTAAGAAAGAATCAGTAGACTTGTGAAAGATGAAACTTGATCTTCCACAATGTGAATCTTGCTTGAAAGGTAAGATGACTAAGAGATATTTTAATGCAAAAGGTACAAAGGTCGTTTTTCCCTTAGAACTTGTGCATATTGACGTATGTGGTCCCATGAATGTTAGTGCGAAAAGTGGTTACAATTATTATTTAACCTTTATAGATGATTATTCCAGGTATGAGTATGTGTATCTAATGCACTACAAGATTTAAACCTTTGATAAATATAGAGTTTCATATGGAAGTAGAGAAATAGTTAGGTTTACCCATAAAGAAACTTTGGCCCGACCAAGGTGGGGATTACTTATCAGATAAGTTCTTAGGATACATCTTAGAGAATGAGATATTATCCCAGTTAACCACGTCGGGCACTTTACAATTGAATGGTATGACTAAAAGAAGGAACAAAACCTTACTTTACATGGTTCGTTCATGCTAAGTTATTCGCAACTACCAATATACTTTGGGGGATATGCATTACAAATGGCTTGCTATGTTTTGAATGGTGTACCAACTAAGGTCACACCTAAAACTCCTTATGAATTGTGGCATGACAAGAAGTCAAGTTTGAATCGCTTTATAATTTAGGAATGCCAAGCTCTTGTATTGGATAAAGATACGAAAAATTTAGATTCACGAACATAATTATGCATTTTTGCAAGATATCCAAAAGGAAAAAATGGAGGTTTATTTTATAACTCGAAAGATCAAACCATTAAGGTATCAACTCATGCTACTTGTAACAGCCCATTTTCAATTAAATCAAAACAATGGTTTCGGGACCACATATTTGAAGTTGAAATTTTTATTTTATTATTATTTTATTTCCTACAGCATGATAGTAGTACCGTACAAAAATTTCATTAAGAAATTTTACCGTTTACATGCTCAATTTGATAAAAAGGACTAAATCGCGTAAAGTGCAAGAGTTGAGTTCTAGTAGCTTAAGGTATTAAATAGCTATAGAAACTTAAAGTAAGAGTCCTTATATGGTAATTAGACCACTAATGAAGATATTGAAATGTGATGGCTTGGCATTTGTGTAAATTTTGATGTTTTATAAGGTTAATTAAGTAATTAGTATCTTAAAGATAAATTAAATAAAACAATTTAAGGTTATCATCTATTATTCATCTTCATCAAACGAAAGTTATGGGTCTGGAAGCCATTTTTGAGTTAAGCATTCAGCAGTCCTAATCTTGCTCATAGATCAGGACAGACCTTGTACGGAGTTAGATCGGGGCAAAGGGAAAATCTTGGATTAATCGCCTTCGTATCTACGTATACTCGTCGATGTAAGTTTGTGTAATTAAATCATGTTTATATATTTTTAATTGAAATATATATATGTTATGAATTGTCATACATAATTTTCGAGTGCATATCCAACGATGTATGACGATTACCGAGTCCTGTTTGAACCTTAGGAATCCGTAGGATACAAATGGCATGTCATTAGGGTTACATGATTTGAGTGCTAGTCCTGAACATCCTACCGATGGCTGAGGTTCTGCATGTGTTGCGGATACTTCACAGCTCGTGTGAGTAGCATCGTGTAGCTACGTTCCAACCCACAGCTCATGTAAGTATACCAATTTATAGCTCATGAGAGCCTACTGATCTACAGCTCAAGTGAGCATATCGATTCACAGCTCATATGAGCATACATGTACATGAATTGATGGATTACAGTTATATGTGAGCTATCCCAGGTATCCAATGGTATTCTAAAGGGTTCAACGGGCAATATTCTGATACGAAATGATAAGAGTTTGATACGAACTAATACAAGTATATACATGAATTACATGGAAATGTTATTACATGATATATAGAAACTTGAATTGGTTGATACATGTATTTGGAACTTGATCAATTRTTGTATTCATCCATGTTTATTGGCTTATATATGTGTTTACATGGCTAACATGGTTGGTGAATATGTGCTTAGGCATTTGGCCAAATTGTATTGGGATATGTTTGTTTACTTACCAATTATATGAGTAAATGGTAAGTTAAATTCTATGTTACACAAACTTACGAAGCTTAAATGCTTACTCTGTGTTATTTTCCATATTTTTTTTAGTGAACCGAAAGCTCGTTCGGGTTGAAGGCTTGTCGAAGTTATACCACACTATCCATCGGCTCTTTTGGTACTTTCAATTGTTAACTTTTGGTTATAATGACATGTATAGGTATTTTGGCTAATATTGGCCTATATGTTTTGTTGCGAATATGGCCATTTGATTTGGCTTGTGTTTTAGCATATTTTGGTATGTATACAAGTAATCTTAAAATGGTTGATGAATGACTTAATATGGTTGAATGATGGAAGATGAGATGATAGATGAATATGTATAATATATATGGCTTGTGACTTGTTGAGAATTGGTACTTTTTTTAATAGCTTAAATGACTATTGATGCTAATTATAGAATGACATTTTGGTACAAAATGGTTGTGTTTTAGGTAAGTAAATTATATGGTATGTATTGGAGCAAATATGCATGCAAGTTAGTTGATTATTTGGTTAAATTGAATGCATGGTTAGGTATGTTTATATATTGTCATTTGAGGTGCCTAAAGGCATATTGGTTGTATGATATTATACCATATGTATATAACTTGTTTATGCTTGATTTGGATGTCTTGTTATGGCTTGTAAGTATGTGCAATGTTGTGTATAGGTACATGATAATTTGGGTGAGAAAAATGGCTTGTAAAATGGCCTATTTTTGTCCACGCGGGCAGAGACATGGGCGTGTGTCTCAGCCATGTATGACACATGGCCAGGTGACACGGTCGTGTGTCCTCTGTAGCTTTCAAAGGGTTGCAAGTCAAGCTGTTACGCGGCCTAGCACACGGGCATGTGGGGCTACTTCGAAGGTTACACGGCCTAGCACACGGGTGTGTGACTTGGCCGTGTGACCCAAGTCAGTGAGTTACACAGGCTGGGACACTGTCGTGTGTCCCTATTTCGAATGCCCACACGACCTGATACACGGGCATGTCTCTTGGCCATGTGAGTCACACGGCCGTTTGACCCCTGCAGTGTTGAAAATTTTTTTTGTTTCTTGAAAAATTCTCTGAGTTTCTGATTTAATCTCGACTTGTTTCTAACGTATATTTAGGGCCTCGAGGGCTTGTATAATGGACAATATGTATGATTTGACTTGTTTTTAATATGTTCATGGATATGATATGAAATATTTGAAATTTATGTCTATTTGAATAGTAAACTCCGATAATGCTCTGTAATCCTGTTCCAGCGACGGATACGGGTTAGAGGTGTTACACTACTTTTCTAGAAAAATGTTATATGTACGAATCTAAACCTCATTGTAGATTGTTACTTAAAGAACTTTCAGGAAATAGTGAAAACCCTTCGATTATGATTCTAAACGGTAGACCAACAAATGATCAGCAACATAGGGAGCTTCGTTGCAGTGGAAAGGTCTCTAAAAGGCGTAATTTTTTCATAAGTGATAGTAGTGCTTATAATATAAAAGCTATTAAACTCGAAGATGATGACCCACTCACATATGACGAAGCCATGCAGAGTGCTAATTCTAAACTCTAGGAAACAACTATGAAATTTGAAATGGATTCTACGAAATTCAACCTAGTGTGGGAACTTGTAGACTTATCAGAAGGGATAAAACTCATAGGGTGTTAGTGGATCTACAAGAGGAAAAGACATGCAGAAGGAAATGTTGAAACCTGCTTGGTTAGACTTGTAGAAAAATTTTATACACAAAGAATGCATTGATTACAAGGGAACCTTATCTACGGTAACCATGCTAAAGTCAATCCACATTTTTTTATCCACTGCAGCAACTCCCGATTACGAGATCTAGTAAATATATGTGAAGACAACATTTTTGAATGACTGTCTTAAAGAAAGCATCTACATTGTGCAACTCATCGGATATATAGCTATAAGAAACGAGTATAAAGTTTCCAAGTTGCTAATATCCATATATAGACTTAAGTAAGTATCCCTCTTCGTTCTATATGTAGATGGAATTCTACTCATTGGGAATGATGTAGGGACATTGTCATCGATTAAATTATGGTTAACCCAACAATTTAGTATGAAGGATTTTGGTTAAGCTAACTATGTTCTAGGAATTCGAATCCTAATGGATCGAAATAACAAAGTTATAGATTTATCGCAAGCTTCACACATAAATAAGATATCGTAATGTCTTGCAATGATTGATCAAAGAAAGGTTCTCAATCTTTTGTTTTGAAATTTCATCTTTGTTTAAAGGACTATCCTAAGATAATGAAAGAAAGAGAATTCCTGAGAAAGGATTCTTACACTTCAGTAATAGGAAGTTTCATGTTATGCACACATCCAGTTATATGTTATATAGAAGGGATGGTAAGTCGATATTAGGCAAACATCGACCCAAGACACTAGCAAAAAGTAAATCATATACTCAATTATTTACATAGAACAACGAATTATATGCTTGTATATTTCAGAGGAGATTTAAATCCTATCCGATATACCAATTTTAATATCCAAATGTGTTAGGATTCGTAGAGATCTACATCGAGTTGTGCCTTTGCCTTAGGCGATAAGTCCAAAGTGTAGAGAAGTGTCAAGTAGGGTTGCATTGTTAACTCTATTATAGAGGTCGAATATGTGGTTGCTTCTAAGGCAACAAAAGAAAAAATTTTGCTTCAGAAGTTCCTTACGAATATTGAACTCATTCTTGGTATGGAGAAAGCTATTACATTGTATTTGGAAAACGATACGATAACAGAAAATACTAAGGAAACACGAAATCACAACAAGACATAACACATTGATTGAAAATTTCACATTATCCAAGAGGCAGTGGCTGCTTGAATAATGGATGTCGTCAAAATTGCATCCGAAGACAATCCTGCGGATCCATTTACTAAAACACTAGTGGCTAAGAGTTTAGAAAAACATGTAGCCTTGCGAAATCTGACTCGTCTACTTCACTGGGGCAAGTAGGAGATTGTCAAGATCTAGTATCCTAAGTTTAGTAAATTCGTCAATTTATACTTGTAATTTTTCAAACAAAATGGTTTAAATAAAATTTCATTATAAATTAATATCATTTGTATATGTCCTTAATGGTTTTTGCATGAAAAGCAAAAAGTAAGAAAATATTGGTTCATTGGTTATCTAATGTTTAACCAATATTAAGTTGTATTAAGTGCTCGGATCATAATGTGAGAAGACAACTTATATTAGTAGATAATCTGAAGAATTCGCAATCTAATCAAAATTGAGCAAATCAATTAAAAAACTATTATATCGTTTATCAAGTCTAATTGGGGAGATGTCTTATCTTGGGCATCAGAGCAGATGAGTCCTAGAAGATAGAGACATAAATGCAATTATCTGGACTGACAATATATCAGACATGACCCAAGTTGAATTTATCCTAGATACATTTATGAATTTATTCACTTGTGACTCATATACATTGATGTAAATGAAAGCTTAAGTTCAAATAAATAGGGAACTGCAATTTGGTTCGTTGGGTATACGACTTCTACATGATGTAGATCATTCCACAATAGTGGAATTCACAGCCCAATAAAGGGTAAAATATATCATCTCACTGGCATTACATGATTGATGAAAAAGGAATATAGCCACGAGTCATTTGTCATAAGACAAATGAATTAATTACTACATATTAATAATTGAATTTTTCATATTGATTCTAATTATATATGTTCAATCGGTCCTTCTACAAGCTTAAAGTAACTTGAAATGAATTGCATGTAGAACCAATATATTGCGGAATGAAAGAAAACGACAAGTGACCGCATCTGTGCGTGTGTAGAAAAACAAACAATTTTATAAAATAATTTTAAGAGTGCGATTTTAGTTACAATCGTACACTGTCAGTTGTAATATTTATAGTGTTACTGTAATGACCTAATTTTCAGTGGTGTCAGAAATAGTGGTTCGAGACCACTAAATCTGACGAGTGAGTTCGAAAATTTTATAATTTAGTGTTTGTGAACAAATTATTAGTTTAGGAAGGCTTATGAATTAGTAATTTGTACTTTAGAAATATTTATTAAATTAATTAGTTTATAAATGAAAGTATCGAGACCTCGATTTTATAAATCGAACCGTAAATATTTTTATAAATATTTACGGAGTGTCATTGAGTTAGTAATAAAGTCTCGTTAGAAAATTTTAACGTTTTTATAGTTAATTTAGTAAAAAGGACTAAATTAAAAAAAAGTGCAAAACTAGCTAATTGATGAAATGGTGATTAAATAGCTTAAAAGATAAATATGGGAGGACTTAAAGTATAAATGTGCCTAATTGAAAAGGTTGAAACAACTTAAGTAGAAAAGAAAAACAAAAAATCAAGTGAGTGAGGGACAAATTGGTCATTTGGGGAAAATTAATGAAAATAAAACAGAGTAAGTAGGATAATCTAGACATTTCTTCCCCAAATTGCTATCCCAAAACGCCATAAGAGAGTTTCTAATAGCAGGTTTTTCATAATTTTTCTTCATGTAAGTTCAATTTTTCTTTATTTCTTGAACTTTTTGTGTTTTTTAGATTTTTAAAACTAGGTCCAACTATCTATTTTATTAGTTTTTGATTCTATGGGTAATTTTGAAAGTTACCATTGATGAGTGCTGGATGTTTAAGATAAATTAATATGGATTTGAAGTTTTAATTTTGTTATATGATGATTTTATCAAGTAATTTCAATAGAAATTGATTTTAAGACAAAATTGTGAAAGAGATTAAATCTTAGGGTTTGATATTAAAGTTTGTTTATCAAAGGCTGTATAATAGCTTATAATATTTAGATGAAGAATTAATTGAGAAAAATTAGCTCATTTGATGAGTTAATAGGTGATAGACTAAATTGCAAAAACTATAAAAGTTGGGGTAATTGTGTAATTTCAAAATCTAAAGGGTATAAATTGTGAAGTGGACTGAAATTGAAATATATGCTAATGAATGAAAAATTTTACATTTTAG
>CM025150.1:15312259-15323375 GCA_013467495.1 Gossypium gossypioides
AATGAAAAAGCTTAGTTCCAAGATGACCACCACAACTAAGGATTTACAAAGCTATTCAGCCTGCAATCAATTTCCCTTTTTTTCTTGTTAAAAATGGGTCTCTCGAGCTGTAATCATTCATCTTTGGCTGATAGCCTCACCACACACCTATTTTGACTGTCTAACCGAGTTGAAAAGGATGTCTTTGATAACCTGATCATATATAACATAAAATTGAGAATCAATTTATGGCGTGCAATTTCTTTGAATCTGAAACAACTCAGTCACCTGTGACAGTAAACCATGGGCTTGCTCCACTGTTATCTTTGAACTATCTCTAGTAATCTTACCAAGATGTGATTCTTCCTGGTATCTGACATTTTATATTTAGTCATTTGTCCTTGAAATAGATTGAGAGAACGTAGAAATGACAAAGATAATACCGACCTTCTTTCGAGAGGTCCCTAGGGTACCAATACGAGAATGTGTCAAATGATTCTCTGCTTGCTCCAGCTTTTCAGCTGATGCAAATAAACATCAAAGTTGGTCACAATTTCATGTGCATATACTATGTGCACAAGAAAGAAATACCTAAATCTGAAAGTTGTCCAGCAACATAATCTCCATTGCCAAGAAGAGGTGAAGAAGAAAGGGTATTGACCCAGTACTTGTTCCATAACAAATCCAAGAGATGACAATCAAGAGAGGACTTGAAATAAGTGATATTCAAAGCATAATACTGCAAGAAAAAGACATGGTAAGTGAGAGGAGGAGCAGTCCTGGAAAAGAAAATTAAAAGTGAATGATTATATGATAACGACCTGTTTACAGTGGACGCCAAAGTCTTCGATTTTGTTGAGAGGAATGGTTTGGTACTCTGAGATGGGATCATCAGTAGGTTTATAACCTTCAGGGTATGTCCTGAAAGCACCAATGTCGACTTTTCCAGCAGAAACAGTCCTGGTTGGATCAATTACAACCGCCAGGAAAGGTTCTTGAAATTGCTGGTTAAGCATTTGGGTTGAAACATCGATTCCAGAGAGCCAGCAACCGTACCCTGGATGAGAATGGTACCATCCAACAACATTCTCTAATCGACCAGCCTATGAACCAACAGAAACCATTTTCATATGTAAGACAGACAACATGTTATCATGCATGTATGATTTTCATTGCAGGGTATGACTGACAACAAATGTTAAAAAGAAAGGAGGACCTGCTTGTTGGTCTGGGAATAATCGACCATATACTCGTAGGCATCGGCCTGAGCATTGACCCTGGTTTCTGTGCCTTCAACAGGCAAAGCAAAGGCGTCCATGACAATGATGGCATCGCCACCGGTCTTGCCTTGCATGAGGCCCATGACCTCAATGGTGCCACCAGAGCGGGAGTGGATGACCATCTTGAGGAGAGCGAGGGCGGAGATCTTAACGCGTTTGAAAAAGTGGGGATCATTGCCCCAAGGCTTGGCTTTGAGGGACATGGCTTGAGCCACCTCGTCGTAGTAAAATATGAAGTCGGATGAAGGGTCAGGCGCTTCCACTGCTAGTATATTGTTCTCTAACTCCCATGTTTTCTGGGCTATTGCAGAATCCATTCTTCTGTACTTGCACTCGCACTCGCACTCGCAACTTACTGACCCAAGGCCATTCCCATTCCCATGCCCATGCTTTTTCTTTTTCTATAGATCAACCAACCAGAAAGAAAGGGATCGAAACTGTCGCCTGTTTTAGTCCCGTTATTATCGGTTGCCCCCAAAACTTTTGGTTTTTAATGGGCCTAATTATTACTGATTGCATAATCAAAATCTGACGATGCGGTGCATACAAAAGCTTTGCTCAATGACTGAAAGAAACACAAATTACCAGCAACATTGCATTTTCAGACAAAAATTTTATGTTCGGCCCTAAAAAGATTAGTTTTCGTTAATAGGCTTTCTAAAAAAATATGAATATGTATCATCTTTAAAAATTGGACATGGAGGATGCGTTTTCATGTACTTGGCCATGTCCATTGCTTCACCTACAATATCCTGCAGCAATAACAACTTAATCAAGCCTAATATTTAGGCATCAGCAATTGGTATCACATTTTTATTTACTACACGAGTGGGAATGAAGTAAACCATAACAGTCAAATAAATCAGTAAAGTTTTGGTCAAATTGAACAGATCATCAATTTTCAAATTGATTGGTCCGACCAATTTATCTCATTTAATCAAATAAATCATTAAAAAAATCATAAAATAAAAAATATTAGAAAATAAGAATAATCGATTTTTTAACCCAATTCAAATAGTTCCAAATAGTTCATTATTCAAATTCAATACTCGAATAGTTCCCAATCTAATTGATCGATCCAACTTAAAAGACACTACAAACCATTATAATAAAAAATTGGCATCTACAAAATTTATTTCTAACGTTAGGGAGCCAAAGGAAACAATTTTTATATCCATTTGTGGCTCACATATCTTACAAGTGTTTAGTTTTTCTTCCTAACATCTTCCTCTTAAGTATAACAAACATTTAAATAAAGAAGCATTCTTAGACCATATGTGAGATTTTTTTTTTTTATTTGAGCCAAAGAAGAAGAAGAAAAAAGTATCTACAAATGGAAAATCGTGAGAGAAATGTGGATACCAAACACTAAGTAACAACAAAAGGTCATTTTCAGGCATATTAATATAACAGTATGACTGTATGAGAAATAAAAAACTATGATGGCGACTTCTCACCTGGCAATTATCAACCATATACGAATAATTTAACTTTAAATTCCATTCTTTGAAATTCAAATCTAACCACAACCATAAGAAGTTCAATCATATATTCTTTTCACATGTTTTCAAATCTAAAACTATCTGCTGGCCCTGCACTAATGTGTCTAATTTGCTTTCCACTTCTACACGATTAACGCTTCGCTTCAATTGTCATAAAAGCGGGAGCGACGTCTTGGTGAACTGTAAAATCATGAAAAAACAGAAATTAAACTTCCGAGGAAAATAAAATCATGAAACTAGATACTGAGGTTGCGTAATCCTAACAAGCTAGGCATGTCAACATAACAACTGCGTTGCGTCGACTTCTATAGCTTTCACTGCTCACTTTTACTCATGGACGATGATGTTGAAGATGAAAGAAATCTATAACATATAATGTAGACCTATCGCTCAGTAGCCAACAGCAATGATGCATGAAAAATCAAGCTAGTTTGCATAGCATGCAGCTACACCATGCACAATTATGAAGCTGAAACAAATTCTATCATTTATGGTACTAGTTGCATCACAAATTTGTTTCATTCCGAACTTCTATTTAGATACCATGGCTAACCACAGAAGCTGTTCTAATGCAGGCCAAAAATCATTAATTATCTAAAAAACTGTCTTTATGATTATCTTCAGGGAGACAAATGATTTCACATATAACTGTCTAGGCAGAAATCCAATAAATACCATGGGCTATGCAACGCTTTTCGACATCTGCGGCTAATGTAACGCATTTTCTTAAGTGATGCTCATGAAAAACTTTAGTTAGGAAGACAATAAGTAAAGCTAGAGGTAAATAGAACAAACAAAACATTACTGACCTCCGGTAGCCAAAGCTACCTCGGGAGGGGGCACTTCTGCTTACAAACTCATCATCAGTCTCATCTACTCTATATTCTGCATATTCTACAGAAGCCACTGAACCCTCATCAGAATTTGACGAAGCATAACTAGATCGACGATTTCCCCTTCTAGAATCGGTCACTCTTGGTCTCCTTCTATTTCTAGAAATCCTCAAGTTATCAAACACCTGATATAAAATACAAGAGGTCCACCAGTTGCCCTCACCGGGGAAGTCATCAAACTCATCTCCAGATTCATCTTCACCATATTCAATTACATAGTCCCCAAGAACCACCCCACGTGGGACTTCTGAATGTATAGTGCTCAAAACATCTATTATCTCAGAGGACTGCTGAAGATTTTCCCAATCAAGCTGCCGAGCAGGATCGATTCTCGAAGGACGTGCATGGGGATGCTCTAACTGAGCATGCTTCTGTAGGTCTGAGTAGGTGCCTGCGAATGAGCACTGCTCCTCCTCACAAAAACGCTTCTTCTTATCTAGAAGTAGACGAGCCTTATCAACAACAAACCATCCGGTGACTTCCCCTCTACATAAGGGGCAAGCAGGCTTGCAGTCGTCTTCAGATACTGTTAGCTGAATGCTTGTTGTTGTAGAAATTGTATGAGATGTTGAAGGGCATGACATCCCATTCGCATTTTTGAATCGATCCAAACAATTTGAATGCAAGTGGTCTGTGTCACAAACAAAAGGACGGCAACCTTTCTCGTAAGATGTGCATTGGAGGAGTACACCATTGTGGGGGACATCCAAACATATCGGGCAAATCACATCATCCCAATTGGTATTCACCACAACACCCTCCATGTAAGAAGTAGGGGATTGGAGGTTTCTTTCATAAAAAGGTTTGAACGCCATAGAGACACAGTTTGCAAGATAATCTACAAGCACATGGCACTCACCGTCCTTGTATGACAACAATCAACCAACAATAGCTTCAAAGCATCAAACAAGTACAATCAACCTGCCAACTAAAATGCTGCATATCGTAGAAGAAAACTGTAAGTTGAATTCATAGGGGTAGAAAATCTAAATGCCACAAAACAAACGCATCATAGCAATCAAGGGATTTTAAGTTGTGGATTAAGTTTATAAGCTTAAAAACAATCAACTTAATCAGATGCCTGCAATAGCATGTAAATGATCTCCTAACAGAGTGATGAAGTCATTATCCAGATTAAAACTGTAGATGATTATTGTTTCTATTGCTCGTAAACTGAAAATAAAAAAGCAAATAAAATTGTTTAACTTTGATGCCATAATTCTATTAGCTCTAATATGAGATCATGAAAATGATTTACAAAATGTGGGGGGACTAAATAAAACAATCAGATTAAGCTTCGTACCTAAACCGTAACCAAAATCTGAATTGGGTATTGGGAAAAAAGGAGTCGTTCATAAAGAAATGAACAAATATGGGTAGAGAAGGTGAAACTTGGAAGGAAAATCAACCAAAATTAAAGCTGTTTATTTACTTACCATATCCAAAGAAGAAAGAGACAAGTGATTAAAATTGGGGGGAGTTAACTTTAATAGATGTGCGCCGGCGTGTGTGTTGTCAAATTTCCATTTGTGAAAGCAAAGGAAAAAAGGAAGGCGAAGGAGTAAGGAATACGATGTAATTAAAATATGAGGGAACTTACTGCTTGGAATACATACATACGTACGTATACATGCATAGGTTTCCATTTGAATCAATCACTTGAATTTTCTTTGGTTGACCAGCAGAGAAGGATCAACCCGTCCTGCTTGCACTGCAACTTGCAATTGTTTAATTAAAATCAACTTCCATGTTTGAAAGTTGAAACCAATACGCAAACTCCAAATTAATCATATAAGCTGCTGCCAGCCATCTCTTCTAGTTTTAGTTTTACACATGTTTTGTTTTTTGACTGGTTGCGGGGTTAATTAATTTTTTTCTTTTTTTCTTTTTAAATAAAGTCTAACCAAATCTGTGAAATTAATGAGAAATTTTAGAACAACTAAGTTAAAAATTTCAAGGGAATATTAAATTTTCCAAAATTTTTGAGAAAACCATGGCCCGTCTGCCCCTGAGCAGTCGTTCTGCTCAGTTAAAGAAAAAATAATAAAACAACTCAGATCACAACCGACCACCGATTAAAATTAATTGGTTCCATTTCTTGCAAGGAGATATAAGCCAAGACGTGCAGCACATTTTTCACACGTTTCTTCCAAGTCCTTGTCCTAACTTATATGTAAAGAATCAAATCACACATGAAATTATTTGGTCAGACATGGAATAGGTAGGTATTAGATTAGCCGCATAAAAGGAAATCTCTCCATTGTTCACATTGATCTTGAATACTACAGGAACTCCTCTCTAACAAAGTTGGTGCTTTAAAAGCTGCCCAATTATGTGTTTTAAGTGTGTACGAGTCTTTGACCACACTTTGGCAACTATTGCTGCTCCTCCACTATTCGGGTCACGATACCCACAGCAACCGTTCTTCCTAATGTCCTAAGAAACACCCTTCCAAGGACTTTGCATTTCGAAAACTCTTCCACGCAAACCGCTTCCTGCAAAATCACCTGAAAGAAGAAAACACGCTCCGAGGTCAATCCGGATTTTATTGTATTTATCAGGCAAATAACTGAAATAAACCAGCAACTAGCAACAACAATATCATCCTCCTGACTTGCCTCAACAACTGCACTCTGCTTAGCAAGAATGCAGCGGGGTGCTTTCTTCACAACTTTCCCAGTCTTTGAATCAAGTAATAATGATATCCTTGCAACTCTTGCAGCCTCCTTTGCATGGTGTATGTGAAACTCCAACTACTTATTCCATTCAAATTATTAGATTGTTAAAATAAACGAAATTATTAATAACAGAAAGCTATAAAATTTACAGACGAAACTTGCCTGAGAACCAATTAAAATTGGAGTTGCACCGTCCAAAACAAGCACCTTCAACTCCAAATGTTTTGCAAATGCAATTGGAAAATCAGGATGACATAACACACCGCCAGCCATCACATGGTTTCCGTCTATTCCATTCAGGCTGACAGCTATATTATCTCCAGCCCTTCCAATTGGGCAAGCTTGGAAATCACGCTCCAACGAACGCACAGTTGCTATAGTTGCAGATGGCATAACTAAAACCTACAGCCACATACACATACATTGAGTTTATGGTTAAAGATGATATGCAAGTTATTCGATTGAAACTAGAAATCCATATAATTGGTAACCAAAATGAGAAGCTTGAACAGGTAAACATCAATCAGATAAAGGCAGCAAGGACCAAGACAGGAAAACAAATTCAAATAACATTAGCAGCTATTTTAATAGGAGGTAGCATGTAATCTCCAGAAACTGAAAACCTCAATCACCAAGAAAATGGCATACCTTTGATCCGCTTCTTACAGCTCCAGCCTCCAACTTGCCACATGCAGACACCTGCCCTTGTGAAGGTGACTTTATAACATCACATATAGGCATAATTAGAGGCTTTGAAAACTCCCTAGTAGGAGGTTGGAAGGAATCAATCGCGTCTAACAGATTGGGTCCAAGATACCTGCATTAAATTACCTTAGTTAATTCAACAAAATGTGTCAAGGGGAAGTCAGGAAGAATCTTTTGACATTTTTACAGAGAGGCAGTATTGCTTCTAAGTTATGATAAATTTAATTACATAATTAGCAGTGAGACGCACAACATACATATATATCTTACGTAATGAACATCAGAAAACAATGCTGTGTTGTAGTATAATATGAACACTTAAAGTTGTTTTAACCTAAATGAGAGTGTTAGTCACTGAACCAAAGTTGCCTTTCAATAAGATCAGGGCAACAGACACAAAAGATCAAATTGTATTTTCAAAGCAACAATACTTGACAAGTTGACTCTCTTCATAGTCAACTAAAAATATTTACAATATTAGAGGCCAGTGCTAGACCAATTAGCTCCAGTGTCAAGCGCGTATCTGAGTTTTGACAATAGTCACCTGATTACTTCATTAATGCACAAAGGGCAGCCCATATCTTCTACATTGTGAGATTAAAAATAAGATAGTAGGCCATCACAAATTGAGGATAACAGGAATTGATGCAGACAAATTCAACTGTATACTCAGAGGCAATAGCTATATTTATCAAGACAGATACATCAAATGACAGAAGGTTGTGCTTAGCTATAAATTGTAATTCAGAATTTGACAAATGCAACGCTACAATTGAGCAGCCAACTAATATAATCTCCAAAAGTATAGTAACTTCAAATACATGAAAGAGAAACTCACCAGGATAGTCGAAAATCCGAAGGTGCAGACACTAAGTTCTGGTTTTCAACAGCACTCAATGGAATCCAAGAGACAGAGGAATCCTTAAAGCCACAAGAACGGAGAAATGTCCCAAGCTGTGATATTATCAGATCAAACCTTTCCTTAGAATAATCTACAGCATCCATTTTGTTAACAGCAACTATAAGTTGATCAACGCCAAAACTTCGGATGAGTTGTGCATGCTCCCTAGTCTGTCCCTTGGTGCCATCCATACCAGCTTCAAATGAACCAATAGAAGCATCTATTACAAGAATTGAAGCATCAGCTTGTGTTGCCCCAGTTATCATGTTTGGAACAAAGTCTTTGTGCCCTGGGGAGTCGAGGACAACAACATGATATCTTTTTGAATCAAAATAAGCCACAGCCACAGTCATAGTAATTCCCCTTTCTCTTTCTTCAGCACTTTCATCCAATGCCCAAGCATAAGCAAAGGATCCTTTTCCCTGAATGAATATAAGTGCAAAAATAATCAGATTATGGACATGTGTTCACATAACACAAACAGAAAATAGTCCTGAGATTACCTGTAATTTGGCCTCCTTTTCATATTTGTGCATTTCTTTTTGGGATATTCTTCCCAAAAGGTGAAGCAGTCTACCAGAGAGCGTCGATTTTCCAGAATCAACATGCCCAACCTAAGAGATTTGAAGAGTTAAGTAATTAAATTGTGTTAAATATATATTTTTTTAAAATAGAAGAAAATAAAACCTAAAATTTTAGGACCCAAACTCAATATTTAACTTACAATTGCAAGATTTAGTTGAGTCAGTGAATGTTCTGCTTTTTCAGGGAGCATCCACTTTTCAGGTTTATACCGTGCACGTGAAATTGCTCTTCCAGGGTTTGCATCATTGGAGTGCCCGGATTTAGCAGCAAAAGAAATATTTTCCAGATTACTGGTGAGACTATTTGCCTCACCTCCATTCCTTGAAGAGCTGCTATCATCCACCATAACATTTCTTTCTTTTGGCATCAATGACAATGAGCTTTTCCCGCTAGATCGCAGATTAACTGCAACACTGCTTTCATCCACATGACCAAGCCAACCTTCTGGCACTGAAGCAGAACAGTTATCTGAAGCTCTGGAACCTGCTGGTGGACCAACTTCTATATTCTTCAAAATATTAATCTCATCTAATCTATTGTGCTTGCCTTTTTCTGTTGACTGATTTGAACTATCTGATCTCATAGTACTTACTTTAACAGCTTCATCCCTCCCAACCACAGTCGAGGAAACTCTGGAAGATTTTACGTCAAAAATATTGGCTGCAAGTGAATGAAAGCATGGAAATAAGATACAACAAAACTTCCACTTCGTACAACTAAAAGTTTATCCACAAGTCTCATTCGCTCTAGATCTATTTTAAAGGTTCAGAACTGTAATGCATAGAGGTACACTCTTAGAACCCTCAGAAACAAAAATGTACTACATAAAATAAAATGAGCAACTATTTAAAATGTAAAGTTGAATTTGCATATGTATTCCAAGATGCAGAGTGATATAACCAAAGTGCAACACGAAGATATTATGTGATGTGCTGTACCTTACTCCAAGAATTCATTCTAAAACTAAAACTGTGTAGGGCACAAAAGAAATGGTTCAGAACAATGATAAAACAATCCTCTAGTTCCTTTAACACCTAGATATGCAACAATTAGGGAATAATTTCATCTGGAGAAGAAATTGTTAATTCATATAAAATTAGCGTACAAATAACAGAATAATATATTGAGCACTGGAGGCAGCATCCAACAGAATAATCCAGGAATTTTAACAAAAAAATGTTTCTATTGTTTTCGAAAGAAGTATTCTCAAATTAAAGTAAAACTAGCAATAGATCTACGCCCTGTTTCAACATATGTCAAGACCTATATTGATACAAATGGATAGGACTGTAGGAGAACTATAAGCTTTATGGGATTTCATGAAATGGTTCTAGGTTATTCCCAAATGGGTGGAATTTATTGCCCTATTTCACAACAAAATCATCATTCTGTTCCCAAGTGTATTAAACATCCGATGCAGCAGTGATGCAAAAAGAGACTTGGCCATAGTAGGTACACCAGAATATTTGCATATGCCATTAATTACATCTAATCTATAAAAGGTACCATTGATGTAAAAAAGAAACCTATAGAATATAGATGGTTAATTTTACATGGGACAACCACACACCCGCAAGCTATCTACTTGATAACATTCTAAAGAAAACAAAACCCTGGAGATAAAGAAAAACAAAAGAGATAAAGAACAATCTTCTCATATTGAATAAGAAGAATAGTAGCTCATTCTCCAATATTAAATGATATAAATAGAATCATCAATAGGTTAAGGGCAATTATAACAAACCTGTTCTCTTCTTATCATAGGTGGAGTTATTGAGCGAAGGACCATGAAGAACCCCACAAATATCACATGATGACATGGTTTCATCATTATCATATGTACAAATGGAGCAACGCCACACACTGTGTTTGATTGTTTCTTTTTGGGGAGGTGTTTCTGCTGTTTTATTAAACAGATAGCATTCAGTTGGTAAGCAGAAAGATACATGCATAAGAGCTGTCAACCAGTTTGCTCCCTATCAAATTGAGCTAATCATCTTTCAGAGCCTTTAGTGAAATGTAGAGCAAACCAACAAGAAAAAACAAGATGACCTGATTGGTTTCTGATCACAAAGTTGAGATATAGCAAGAAAAAAAGGAAAAAGAAATCCACTCACCATTTTCATCTACTTCATATCCGTAGTCATATTCGTCGTAGTTATCATCATAATCATCATCATAATCAAGTCCATAGTTAACTTTTCGAGGCATAGTTCTAGCACCTAAAAAACAATCAGATGTTTTAATCAAAGATGGAACAAGTTGAGAAACAGAAGTTTAAGCCAAGAAAAGAGTCACGTATGCTTTAATAATTGCAGGAATTCACGGGGAACTCAAATCAAACTTTAATTAATAATAAGGTTAAAGACTTACGAGCCCAGGTAGTGACCTTAACCTAAAAATGAAAACGTTGATAACTGCAAATAGCCATACTAGAAAGAGCTTGATTCCGATACGAAGTTTAGTTTCTCTCCCACATCAATGAAACAGCAACCCAAAATCCTTCAGTTAAACAAGCATATACATTCTTGCACTTACGTTTTGCCCCAACTAAAAGCTTCCTTCAATTAAAAGTAAAGTAAAAATTAAAAAA
>CM025150.1:15344776-15358125 GCA_013467495.1 Gossypium gossypioides
TTATTTCTGCTCCTTTTTAAGCATGCCACCATTCCTAAATGACAAAGACCCTTCATTACCCATTATATATATATCTTTTGCTAAATCGTCTATCGGCCAATCTACACACACTATATATATATATATATAAGATATCCTTGGCTTATCATTCCCCACTGTCTTGGTTTTGGTTATAGATAAAGATTTCCAACTAGTAGACCTTAACTTCTATTCCATCCTACACTAACTACATGGCTTTTAAATGTTTTAGATAAGGATACAAAGATTTGACAAAGTTGAATGGCTATATTTTTAGTGGGGTGGGCTGACCACGGACATAAATGTTAGGCGCAACAGCTAAACACACTTTCTGTTTTCAGTTGTGAATGAATGATAATAATAAGGTTAGGATGAAATGAAATTAAAAGAGGAACTCCAAAATAGTAATAACATGGATTAGAAACGTTCCAATTGTATGATATAGAATTGACATGTGGAAAGCAGAAGTTAAGACATGGTTGGAAGGACCAGGTCGGAGAGAAGGAACCCAGAAATGTAGGCAGATTCAGAGCGGTCCAGCCTCCAGGTTCGTGTATAAGTAAAGGCATAATGGCCAAGTGGTAAGGCAGGATTAAACAGGCTTTGTTTTAATCAGCTTTCCACACAGAAATGGGTGTGAGTGCGAATGCCAATACCGGAGCCTTCCTCCTCTTCTTCATCGCTGCAATCTTGTTGGCCTTGTCTACTACCTGTACAGCTTTAAACATCACTAAGTCGCTTGCTCCGTACTCTGATTTCAGCACTCTCAGCGATCTTTTCAGAAAGACCAAGCTGACTGATGCTATAAACCGTCGCCAGACCATTACCATACTAGCCCTGGACAATAGTTCCATCCAATCCATCACAGACAGGTCCAGCGATGAACTGAGGAAGATTCTCATGAATCACATTATCCTCGACTATTACGATAGGCAAAAGATCCAAAAGCTGGGGAAGAAGAGCGCCCTCCTCACCACCTTGTATCAAACCACTGGTTCCGCTATCAATCAACAAGGTTTCGTCAACATTACCAGGATAGCACGGGGTGAGGTTGTGTTTGGCTCCGCCGTGAAGGGTGCACCCCTTGTTGGTAAGCTTTTGGGGTCTGTCATCTCCCAGCCTTTCAACTTATCTGTGCTTCACATTAGCACACCCATTGTAGCTCCTGGCTTCGGCGATGCCATCCTTGCTCCTCCTCCACCACCGGGTTCTTCCAAGCCCCCGGCCGCTGCTCCCAAGAAGTCCCCCAGTTCCCCTGATCCATCGGAGGAAGAGGAGGATGAAGATGAAGCGGAGTCCCCTTCACCATCAGAATCGCCGGCTGAATCTCCTAAGGCCGGGAAGGCGAAGGCGAAGTCCAGGTCGGAGTCGCCTCCTGAGCCCGATTCCGACGAAGACGATGACGCTGAAGAGCCTACGCCATCAGCTTCTTCTAGAGTAGTGTGGTTAAGGGTAGGCGTTGCAGCGGTTATAGGATTGATCGCTTGTTTAGTAGCATTCTGAGGAAGTTACGGTAAATTGACGAAGTGGAGAGCGATAACATATTTTAGCTTTATATTCTTAATTATATAGTATAACGAAAGCCGGGCTTGAGAATAGCCTAATCCCCGTTATGACAATAACTGATAGACGAGGTATAATTAAGGATTCCCATTTACTTAGTTTTATATTAATGTCAGATATCTTAATAAAATTCCTAGTACTTTTCTTGATCAATAAACTATCATGCCCTTCATGTCTCGTAACAACAATACTTGCTGCTATCAGCTCTACGCTACAGCTATATAACCACAAATAGGGTATTTATGTGAAAAAAAGAAAAATGTAATAAATATATATTAAAAAATTGGTTAAACTACATCATTTCACAATCTTATAAAATTTATTTAAAACAATTCTCAATGTTCAAGAAAGAGTAATATACAATTTTGAAATCATTTTGGGTCTTTAAAAACATGTTAAAACTCATTTAGTTTATAAACCAAATGTTTGAGGCTTATCGGCTTAAAGTGGAGTCGTTCGGGTTAAGAGAAATAAGAGTTTTGCTAAACTTGAAAATTTAAAAACATTTTCATAAAATCATTGATCCAAGTTTTGATTAATTAAAAGACTTTAGAGACGATTTAAAACCCTTTTGAAGATGTTAGGGGGTGGTCTTGAGACCCAAAATTGACCCCGAAAAATCAAAACAACTCAAAACAATGTGGTTTCTTAAGTCTAGGGCACTTGTTATGATACATGTGCCTAGATGTATCAATACAAGGGCTCTAGAAAACCCATTGAGGCATTCTAATTCACTTGTGTCGATACCTCTGAGTCCTTCTACCAATACTTCGACCCTTAAAGCCAAAAATTGAAACACCCCTTTCCCAACCCCAAACTTCACCATATCAAAAGCCTAGCTTTAGTAACTTAGAAATCATATTTAATGGTTGAAAACAACTTTCGAAACACCTTCAAACTAGACTTTCATAAAACATGTTAAAAAAAAAAATCAAAGGACTAGCATTCTTGTTCATGAACAGGCCTGTTCTTGACATTCTTGGGGCTCTAGGCGAAACAATAAATTGAGCCCTTCTTAAAAAAAAATTATAAAATGTAATACAATAAAAGTTGAAAAATTGTTGGGGCCCTAAAAGATGAAGCATTTATGGTGAAAAATTAAAAGCCTTAGGCATTTAATTAATTTATTTTAGTTTGAAATTTTTTTTCCACATTAAAAGCTAAAAAAATATTTTTTTGAGCCTCTTCTAGTTTTGGGCCTTGGGTGGCTGCACTCTCAAACAACCCTCAGGGCCGGCCTATTCATGAAACATAGTCAAAATGTGGCAAAACATGTCAAAACATTCAAGATGTTAAGCTAGCATATTAAACTTATATAAAAACATTCAATAACCAAATTAAAGCATGGAAAACCAAAGCATGCATGCATACATTGAAAATAAATTTAGCATGCGACTCAAGGTCGAGCAAAATAAGTAAAATAGATATCACTATTACAATTTAGAGTAATATGAAACAATCATATATGTACCCCTAGATAACTCCTTTAGTACATGCCATTAAGTAAAAATTGCAAATACAAATGTTTCATACTCTTCAATGGTGACTATGGTGTATACTTGTCATCCTTGAGAAGCACTGAGCCCAGATACTAAAAACCTACGCGCAAACACAACTGTATGTTTAGCATAAAGCTTAGTAAGATAATATGGATAAAACCTTAAATAATTACCTTCAAAACTTAGATTCTCATCATATACAAGATTATATAATACATTAGAAGAAATGTGAATGGCATCAACATGTCAATTTAGAAAAACCATAAGCAGTTTAGTACCATGAGAACACATATAAGTAATTTCATCGAACGATTTACGTAAAAGTTATATCATGCCATAATCAAGTCATTCTCAAAAATCAAAGTTAGTTAAATTCAGTCCTTAGTATGCCTAGAAAATAAAGATAGGATACTTGGGACGAATTATCCTAGATTATGATAACAAGAGCGCTGAAGCACAAAGGTCCGAAGACCAAATAAGGATCGCACCGTAGTGCCAGAAATAGAAGTACCGAAGTGCAAGTAACATGAGTCCCCTATTGGCATATCAATTGTATCCTAACTATTTAACTACGTTACTAAGGCCTTGTTTCAGTATTTCCGGGATAACAACATTACATCTTCAATTAAGTTTACAAATTCAAAAACAACATTCGAGTCATTAATTATTATAAGACGAACAATAATTTCATTAATAATATTAAATCAACCAAATCAAGATTCAAGATTCAAGATTCAAGATTCAAGATTGCATTAGTATCCCCACAAGAAGGCTTAGCATAAAAATCATTCACAAGGTTATCTTCTTGCCATCATCCTCACTTTTATGATTATTTAACATTAATATACTAAAATATATTTAATTAAATAATAAATCAACTAAAAATAATATAAATTCTATATGAGACTTTTAATAGGTTTTTCATATATCTTTCCATACAAAAATATTCAATAGTATTGAAGAAGCCTAAATTCATCATAATCTACTAGCTTTTCCTTTCACTTGCTAGCATTCCCTTTTCCGTCTTCATTTTCTTTCATGAACAATGAACACTCATTACTATATAATTCATTAAATGACCATAAATATGATTCAACAACTCAAAAGCTTGCAATAAACATGAGATTAAGCATGAATGAGGTGAAAACTATAGAACCCATACCTTAATTACATCCTTTCATCTCCCAAACACATTTCCTTACATAAATGCTCAAACCCTAGCTTTTTGGATAATGGAGATGATGAATGAAGAAGCTAAATAATGGTTTTGGTGAGTAGATTTTGCAAAGAAATGATGAAAAATGGTCAAAGAGAAAGAAATGATATAAATGATGGAACAATGGAGAAATGTGGAAAGCCTTCTCCTTCCCTAAGTGGTTGGCTGGCAAAGAAGAAGAAATATGATATTTTTATCTTTTTTTATCAAATTTTTATGAAACCTACATTGTCAAATGGTAAACACTTAACATAAATTAAAAATGTGACAAAACTATTGTAATGACCCGAAAATCAATAGTGTTGAAAAATACAGTTCTGGGACGGGACCCCATTTCTGTACACTGAGCTCGTAAATATTATTATTAAATATTTACAGAGTTATTATATAGGTGAATTGAATTTTTGATAGTAATTTTGCGAAATTAGTGATTAATTAAGGTTTAGAGACTAAATTGTAAAAGTGATAAAAGTTCAATTACTATGGCTTTTTATTAATTAGAAATCGATTAAAGACTAAAGTGGAAATTATACCACTTTAGAAATAATAGTGGACGGTAGGTAACTATATAGATATATATTTTATAAAAATTCTAATTTAATAAAAAATTATAAAGTAAGATATTTTTATAATAAAACATTTGTGTGAAAAGAAAGAGAAAACATTACCTTTCTCAAACTTCACCACCAAGAATTTCAAAGAAGAAGCTTTCGGCCTTTAGGGGTTTCAAATTTCAACCACAAATTGGTTAGTTCAATTTAGTCATTTTCTTGTAATTTTTATGTTTTTGAGATCGTGGAGGCCTAGTCTAGCTAACCCATGTCTCAATTCGTTAAATTGTTAAAGTTTTGAAAGTTTCAATAGTTGAGGAATTGAAAGTTCATTTTGAATTCTTACAATTAAGTCCTATCTCTTTCTCGGGTTTGCTATAATGTTTACTTAAGCTTGTGTAAGACCCATAATTGACTTTATTTCATATTGATTGTATGTTTTAACTGAATTTTAATGATTAACTGCTATGAATCATCTGTGTTTCAATCGTAGTTGTTCCGGTAATAAATGTGACATCTCGTAACCCAAATTCGATAATCGGGATGAGTGTCAGAGTGTTACATTTAGTGGTATAAGAGCTAGAATTTTAGCTGATTCTCGGACTAAATCAAGCTTAGAATTGAGTCTAGAGGTACATGCCATTGTCGAGTCAAGTTTGAGTTTGGATTTGTATGCTGATTATAAAATTCTCTGTTTTATAGTTAAAAATGTCTGGTGAATCCAAAAATGATGCTGATAACGATATTTTTAGTAGCGGTTTAATATGCTACAAATCGTAATGGCAGATTTCATATTTTTCGGCACTTAACGAGCTTATTTTCTAGGGATTTTAATATGTTTTATTGTATTTTCACATTTATCAGTTTAGGATTAAAATATTGCAAAATAAGCGTTTTCATGCATTATTTCGAGTTAGTTGACCTAATTGGGCCAATATCATCCTTAAGGTGGTTTTAACGATTTACTTGAGTGTGAATGACACCTAATTTTAGGCCCAAGAGCATAAGGAATGGAAGCCGAGTCATAACACAAGCTTTCGGAGTCGCAACACAATTGAGCTGATCAAGGAATTCACATTTGAGGTTTAGTGTCGCGACATGCAAAAGTCTATGTTGTAACACAGGTGCAACATGAGGCCAAAAATAAGCAAGGGTGTTTCCGTCCGCTCAATACATCTTAAGATTAGTGTTTACCCTAATTAGGGTTGCTAAACTCTCCTATAAGTAGTTAAGTTGTGGAAAGCTTGGAGAGCTTTTTGCAACATTAGTTTTAGGTCTTATTTTAGTAGATTTAGGTTAGTTTATGTTTTTTTTTTAAATTTTTCTAAACAATTTTATTTCATGTTCTTTGGCTTGGAGTCGATTTGAATCCAAGTCTTTGCAATTCAATATTTTAGTTTTTTTTTTCTTCTTTGTTTGCATACGATGAGATCTTGAGCATTGTCAAATGATTTCCCTATTCAAAGCACTTCAAGATATCATACGGACAATTTCTATCTTTTCTCTTTTATATTAATTTGTGTTCTTTGCATGATTAATTTAATTGTAGAAAATATGGTTTTTAAGATGATGAGTGGTTAGAATTTTAGGGATATTAACGAGAAGATGTGGGAATAATTAACGAAAGAGTTCGGGTTTTTCCAATAGGAGTAGTTGGTGTGAATGCATGTGTTCTTAAACCCAAGGATTGATGACCCTAGGAAGTAATATAGGTAAACGGATCAAGAGACGAGGTTACCAAGTAAATCGTGTATTTATCCCAGTTAGGAAAGTGAGGCTGAGAGGTAAGCATGTACTGGTTGATTAGTTTGGCAGTAGAGGCCAAGAGGTAATATTGTCTAGGTAATAATTGATCTTCTCATAAAACCCTTAATTCTGAAGTTGGTTACAACCACTGAAGCGAGTTAATATTCTGTCTATTAGTCGAGGGATTTTCGTTTGTTAACGTTATTTGCGTAGTTTCGATTCTTAATATTATTTTCTTATCTTAATCTTTAATATTGATTGTCATAATAAGATTTTTAATAATTACTATTTAGACTTACTGCTGTAGATAATAATATTTTCAGATTTAATTCAACTTCCCTTGGGTACGATCCTTGGAATACTTTTCGGTGTTTCGTTGTAACACACATCTATATTAGAATTTGACATGTTCGCTTATAGATACCGTATTGATTTATATAATTTTATTTTCATGATTTATACTCTAAACATTTTCATGTTTGGAGATAGTCAAGTTCTTAGCGTCGTTGCCGGGGAAGTTTCGACATTGAATCTAAATTTATTTGTCTACAGTTAGTAAGATAAATAGGAACATTAAAGACTATAGATCCTTTTTTTTTAATTTTAAATTTTACTAAATATATCAAAAATATTGTTTTTCTCTTTTTTCAGTTTATGAGCCGAAGTGGAAGTACTCAAATCTAGCCATATCATGATCCGAAGAGACTATTGAGACGCAACCGTTAATTCATGCAAAACGATTCACCTGCGGTAACTGATTTACCTTGAGGAAATCCTTTATTTGACAATCCACTTAAACCACAATCCCACATTTGTGGAGAGCTACTGATGGCTCAAAGAACATTGCGTGAGTATGCACTACCAACACTCGATGTTGTACGAGGTAGCATTAAACGATCAATGATAAATTCTAATAATTTTGAGATCAAGACGACAACGATCCAAATGATCCAAAACACCTTGAAGTTTCGAGGGAACATGATGGAGGATCCAAACAATCACCTGAAGTGATTTCTCTAATTATGTGACACTTTCAAATACAATGGGGTAACTGATGATGCAGTGTGTCTTCGATTTTTCCCCTTTTCTTTATGTGACCATGCTGTTGATTGTTTAGACTCATTGGAACCAGGTTCCATCACCTTATTGGATGAATTAGCATGAAATTTTTTACATAAATTTTTCCAGATTAGTAGATCCATTCAGCTTCTCCGAGAGATTGCCAACTTCAAGCAATTTGAAGGAAAAAATCTATATGAAGCTTGGGATTGATTCAAGTCACTATTGAGGATGTGTCCCTATCACAGAATGTAAGAGTGGCTTCAAATGAAAATATTTTATAATGATTTAGACAACAATATAAGATCAACAGTGGATGGAGAATTTGGAGGTGCTTTAATGAACCACACATATAAGCGAGCCTGTCAAATTATTGATGATATGGCTATGAACTCGTATATGTGACCAAACGAGGCCCCAAACCCGACCTGATTCACTGTTTCCAAATTTTAGGTGTTACTACACAAAACTTAATCATTAGCCAAAACAATTTATAGTTTCCTATTTTTTTAAACATGTTCGGTGGCATTTTAATTAAATACTTATTACAAAAAATAGAGGAGTATTTAAAATATATTTGATTACAACATTCTTGATACAAATCTTTACAAGTTAGAAGTTTATTTTATAATAGACTCAAAAGGCGTATTCAAACTGCGCCGCAAAATCCACTGTATGCTTAATAGCCCACCTCACCACCAACTTGGTGTACTCCTGACGTTGTCCCTTCAGACGAAGCCTTTTCCCAAATGCCTGAAAAGAAAATACTAAATCTCGTAAGTACATGAGTACTTAGTGAGTTGAATCATAACCATACCTTGACGGATGCTTCGATATCTTGTAAAAACTATTACGAGTTAACCGTTATTCTACGTTATTTATTTTGACTAATACTATTACAGTTTTATCATTCTTTTATACGCCAATTATCTTGATCTTATCAAACCAAGTCTTATTTATCTGGTCAATTGAGAGATCTTTCCATTCAATTCATAAATCCCTAGTCCCCTAGTACTTTTTTAGCAGAACATATCTTTAGAGTCCACTTCCGACAACCCATGTCTTAACCCATGCACTTATTTCAACAGATGTTCACTAACATTTATCGCAGGTGGATACATATAGGCTTGGCGAATACTTACACATAATTGAATACCTTTAATTCACAGTCAGACGTACCCTGATTCAGTGCCACACAGTTTTCCTACTGATAGCTCACAACATAGTCCATTCAGATGGAACCCATATCATGTTATATCATAAACCCATAATTCAAGATAACATTGACTCATATTTAGAATCATTTTAGATGAAGTTTAAATACAACTCACCTTTAATACTTACAAATCATAATGATAGATACCCTTCTTAACATACTGATACACATATCTTTTCGTAGAAACCCTTAAGATTTATTCAACTATTAACCCACAACATATCAATGCCTTATCTTGGTCACTCTTATTACAAAACTAATAGGATTCACTCATATCCTACCATAAGGTCAATCATTCAGATTCAAGTCTTACCAGAAAATCCTATCAGTTCGCACCATATAGGCTTAACGGAACACGCCATAAAAGTAGACATATAGAGCACACCACCAAGGCGATCTGACCAGAGTATGCCACAAAGGCATTCCTTTCAGAGTGTGCCATAGAGATATAAAAACTGTCATGTTTGCGATATGGATTTGCCTAAACTCATATTGAGTAAGTTTTTTCCATCTTCTCCTTGGGACACATGTCGCATGTAAAATGACGTGCGATTTTATGCAAGTATACATGTCGAATCAAGTAATAAAGTGATGAGTGAGTATCTTTACCATGAGGATCGGATTGAGGCACAAAAGTTGTCAAGTTATTATAATAAAATGCGATTAATGCTATGGCAAAGTCAATGATAAATATGCAGTGGCAATTAGTGGAGTAATGATGTAAGCAACACGTGAATTAATGAATAACTGGAAATGCTATGGCAAAACGAGAGTAGAGATGTAATGGCAATTATGAGAGGCACTATGAGAATATTATGTAAATGATCAAGTAAATAACTAATGATGATAGGGTAAAGATACGATAACAAAGAATAAATGATATATGATGTCGATTTGGAAGGTCGAGATTACTAAGAATCTACCTTTACTGTCAATAATGCCTCAGCAAAATCATACTCAGTTTATTGCTCAGAAGAGTTCTAAAATGGTCTGTTTCTTTCGGGAGTAAAAACCTCAAATTACCTTGCCCGTGTCTGTGAGCTTTTAATATGGTACCCTGCACTATTTTCCTTCTATATGAACGCTGCTCTATGTCTAGAGTTTACTACAAGTATCGATCTAGTACTTGCTCATATCATTCAATTTCGGTCCAACTACTTCAACTTTTTCGGAATTAGATTAGTTTATGGACATGCTGCACAATCATCTATGTTTAGGGATTGCACACATAAAATTAAAAATAAAACAATTGAATGAAATAGTAAATTGATTCAGATTTGTGCTTCAACCATTAAAGAAAATTAAAGTTTCATCATGTAATCCCAACCCTATGAGATTTAGCTCATAGGTTGGCTCATAAAATTCTAAACCAAAATAACATCCGACACCATTTTCATCATTCAATTCACAGAATAACAAAGTAAAAAATATAGAAGACTTCGGGAAGACAGCTTTCGCGTGTCTAGTTCACACTCCAGTGGCACAATGTACTGCAATGGCTGCGAGGGACTGCTTTCGTCTTCCTCTTTCTGTCTCTACTTAGCCGCTATCCTCTATTTTTGCCTAAAAATCTCTTCCTACTTTTTGTCTTTTTGGGGTTCCTCTTTTTGGCTTTTTATAGGCTTTTTCCTAGGGTAAATCCCATGTTTATCTTCTCCTCTTTTAAAATTCTTTTTTCAACAACCCAATATTTTCTTCTTTTTAAATTCTTTTTTCTAGGATAAAAACCAATAGCCCAAGATTATCTTCTCCCCTTTTTTAGGTAGATTTTTCTAGTACAAGTATAGTTGGGCTGAAAATGGTTTGTGTTGAGTGTTGACTCGGTCTTCCTGGAATTACCACGACATTTGTACTGACAAAATTTTCAACCTTTTGGCCCAGAAAACCTTCACTTTTTTATCTCTTGTTCCTCAACCTGCACAACTTTTCCACATGCAATTAAAAGTAACAAATAATAATATTTAAGCACCGTCCAAGTTTTATGTGCAATGTTCTAAAAATGCTAAAATAATATCCTAAAATACAACTAAGTTCACTTAAGTACAGACAATTAACCCAGTCTAAAAGTATGAATTATAACTTTTTTCAAGAGTTATCACACCCCCAAACCTGAGTTATTGGTTGTCTTCAAGCAAGATATGCATGAATGCATGAATGTAAGAATTGTCATAGCAACATAATCACCTTTGCATTGTGAGACCCTTAAGAGAGCATTTTGTTCTTCGGTTCTCAGCAATCTTCAATGTCTAAAAATTTGATCAAGTTTCATAAGCTTTTTTAGCAAAGGTAGTGCAGAAAATATTGCCCTAAAAAAAGAGAAATCCTAAGAATTCATGCAATTTTCACTATAGCAAGTACCTTGGAATATACTTAGTTTATCTTTTAGCTAACTCAATTTCCCTTTTTTTTTTCATCTGGCCTTATACATACTCAAATACATACATATCCATTTATTATGCCTTTTTTCTCTTTTCTTACTAGGGGATTCAGCTCGTCACATGATTCTTTGACTTAACAATTGTGATGGGGCATACACTAAATTACTGAATACTCAATCATGTCACGATTTGAATACTCACTCATAAAGCTAAATCTTTTGACTAAAAAGATGGATAGAGCAAGCAACTACCCCTTTAGCTTCTCAACCCATTACTACAGTGGAGTGCCCCTAATTTTTTTTTATTACACACTCTTACTCAAACTCACCTTTCTAGTCAATAGCACGATAGAGCAAACAAAGTGATGTTGATGTACTCGACAATTCTAAGCATTGGAGTTTTTTATGGCATTTTTTAAATAATTTTCTTAGACATTGCCACTTTATTCATTATTGAGTATTTCCATGTTACCGAATATAGCTTCAAGAGTCTCTAAGTTTATCAAAAGAAACTTACTATCAATCAATTGTAATCGGAGTTAGGATATCCTAATTTTAGGGATCAATTTACAAGCAAACTATCCTAAGCTAACATCACATAATCCATTGTCACAACTTTCTAAGTTTATAGAAGAATTAAACTCCTCATTGAACATCACAGACAAACATACATTCATCACAGTCTAATTTTTTTTTTTTGCAGTTATGTGCGTTATGGCAAAAAGAATGGAAAATGAACAAAAATACTAAAACACGCATGCTCAACTAAATATCTAATGTAGTTTAGATGCACAATACACCCCCAAACCTAAGGGATGCATTGTTGTCAATGCATGTACAGATATGTAATAGGAAACAAAAAGATAGATATGCATATAAAATGTCATGGCAAAAGAAATAAAATGCATGAGATAGAGAAAGAAAACTTCCCTGGCTTGGAACTGAATGGTGGTACTTTAATTGCGGCGAGTGGTCTTTCGTACACTCATCTTATAATGCATCGACTTTTTAAGTAAATTGAGTGGTACATCCTCCTCTTCATTATCAAATATGGTGTGTTCATCAATAATCCTATCGATCTCACTATCCTGTTCAGTCATCGGTTCAATAGAAAGAGGTGGAACAACCACAGTGCTGTCCACTAGTGGTGCAACTGGGGGATTTACTTCCTCTTCATCCTCACGACCAGTCTCAATGCTGACAGACTCTGTTTTATTTGGTTCTTCCTTCGGTGCTTTGGGTGCATTCTATTCATTGGTAGGATTCATGCCAACGGGTTCTGTGTGACCGACCCTTTCCATTCCTACAATTTATTAAACAAAGGAAATGAAATAACTAAGAGAAATTTAAATTGAAAAAATTAAATTAAAATAAAAAGAATTTTCAAGATGTTGAAGTTAAATATCTTGAAGATGAATGGACTGTTTGTCTCGCTCTACATGAGCACCCTAGTAGTGTTTCAAGTGTTGTCCATTAACTTTAAATGTGACCCCCGTTTTCTTGTCTCTGACATCAACAACTCCATGCGGATATACATGAGTTACCAAGCATTGTTCATCAAAATTGAAAGGTCTATTTTGCTTCAGTAAGGTGCACAAGGGTTTCCGCTCAAATGAAAATTTTCTATCAAAATTTTCTACATCTTTAATATTTTCTTGGCATCCAAACACTCTCTATTCTTTCAATTTTGGAAGAAAATCACTCTTTCTTCTCCAATTTCTCACCTAAACTTAGCTCGTTTTTGCTCAATTGGTACAAATTCGTGGAGGTTTTTAAATTAAAGGTAAATCTATTATTTTCTTATGTATTAAATTTTTATTAGGTGTTTTAAATTTAAATTTTCATAGATCTAAGTAAGAACATTAAAGATCCATGGTTTTAAAGCTATCTTTTGCATAAAAAAATAGTGAATGAAGAAATAAAAAGCTAAAAGGTGTTTTTAAAATAATTTCAGTATATTTTGACAAGATTAAGTGGTTTACAAATTCTATTTAATAAAATATTTAAATATTTGAATGAATTAAATGGTTTTCTTTTAAGAATGAGGATGAACAATGTTTTTCTAAAAAAAAATATTAATTAAAGAAATTGAGCAAAGTTTAAA
>CM025150.1:15365257-15376090 GCA_013467495.1 Gossypium gossypioides
ACTTATGTAATGTTTTTAATTATGTAGTGATTCAAAGACTTATGTAATGTTTTTAGTTATGTAGTGATTTAAAGACTTGTGTAGTTTTTTTAATTATATAGTGATTTAAATCGGTTAAGTTGGTTAAATCGGTTAAATCGGTTAAGTTGGTTAAATCGGTTAAATCGGTTAAGTTAGTTAAATCGGTTAAATCGGTTAATCGGTTAAATAGGTTAAATCGGTTAATTTTTAACCAAAAAATCATATGATTTTCGGTTAATTCGGTTAACCGACCAGTTTAACCGAAAAAAATTCGGTTCGATTAATATCTTTTAAAAAAATTTCAGTTCGGTTAACGGTTAAAAAATTTTGGAGGTCGGTTAATTCGGTTTTAACTAATTTGGGTCGGTTAACCGGTCGATTAACCGAATGCACACCCCTAGTTCAGTCACTTGTTACTAGTCCAGCTCGCAGTGTTGGGCCGACTCCATAATGGTCGATTTAGCTTCCACTTCCAATCAGTTCAACTTCTCTAAAATTGTTTGATAAGCATCCACTTTTTGGATGGCTTTTGTAGCTTATGGTTTTGAGCTATACATGTAACACCCCAGTTTTGGTGGATTCAAGTTTTTGGCGCATAGTTTCAAAATAGTCTGTCTAGTGAAGTAGTATCCGCCCAAGTATTTCTATTGGGTGTATAGGATAAGCGTATTCCAATAAAAATTTAAGTTAATGGTGGTTCTATGTCAGATTATTATGTTAATTCGATTATGATAATAGAAAATTAATAAGGTAGTTCTGATATGAGTTCATGCCAGAAGTATAGTGCACATGTATGTCTGAAGTATTATTCAAGTTATGATACAAGGTAATCTAGTTAAGACTCAACAGGATTGTATCATCAAGTATTTAAAATATTGGAGTTTCATTTATTTTATTCTCAGATTCTATAACCCATTATGAAAGATAAGCTCTGAATTCAGGTGACACATGTTGAGCTATTGTAAGTGAGATTGGACTATATATATAAGTGTATAAGGTTAGAAAGGGAGAATTGTTCCTCTTCTTTCTTCTTTTAAGATGCTGCTATTTGATTCTTTCTGGAACCAAAAGCATTAATTTCTCCTTTAAGCTGGAAATAGTAATTTTGGATCTTATCAATATTTACTACATGTTTGGGTAAGTTATTTGACTTTGCATGTTGAGTTTTGAAAGAGTAATTTTGTTAGAAGTGGTTAAACAAAAAGATAAATATAAGGTTTTGAATGGGGATTTCCAATTTTTTTGTGATGTTACTATGTATGTGAACAGGTTTAAATGATGTTTCTATGTTCTGTGGCAATGTTTGTTACTGATTTGCTTAATGGATGTTTGGTTTGGAGCAGAGCAGTTGTAAGTGAGTGTCAGGTGAGTTCTAAGCTGACTCATGCATGTACACTATTCATATGGAGAATTACCTATAGGAAATTTATTGAACTACAAATCTGAAACCATGAAAACTATTGTATGTTTATTTGATAGGGAATCTGATAATTCAAGTACGTGATGATTGGTGAATGACTACTGAAACGTTGAAGTATGGTTGTATATGTATGTCTAGGTTGTATTTTATGAGATTTGTGTTCTGTTGGGTGTAGGTTACTGAAATAAAATGTTAGGCTTAGGTTGTGTCAGTGTATGAAGAGTTTGTAAAGTGAGTTTGTTTCTGTACACCGCGATGGTGTCTGATGGAGTCCTTCAGGATAGAAAATATGAACTCTAATATGAAACATTGAAGGAAAAGCCCATGGCCATGGCATACTCTGAAAAGATCTGTTGAATGGCATCTTACCTAGTGGGGTTCTTTGTGTGTTGATAGCTCTTGAAAAGAGCTATGATTCACGCCTTTAGATTGGGTCATTTGTCTGTACTTAAGTGAACTTAGTTTCATTTTAGGATATTATTTTAGCATTTTCAGACCATTGCATAAGAATCTTGGACGGTGCTTAAATATTATTATTTGTTACTTTTAATTGTATATGGAAAGCTTGTGCAGGTTGAAGAATAAGAGATAAAGGAGTGAAGGTTTACCGGGGTAAAAGGTTTTACTTGTACCAGAAAAATCTACCTAAAAAATAGGAGAAGATAATCCTGGGCTGTTGGTTTTTATCCTAGAAAAAAGAATTTAAAAAGAAGATAATCTTGGGTTGTTGAAAAAAGAATTTAAAAAGAGGAGAAGATAAACATGGGATTTACCCTAGGAAAAAGCCTATAAAAATCCAAAGGAGGAACCCCAAAAAGACGAAAAAGAGAAAGAGATTCTTAGCCAAAAATAGAGTGTAGCGGCTAAGTAGAGACAGAAAGAGGAAGAAGAAAGCAGTCCCTCTCAGCCACCGTAGGACACTGTGCTGCTGGAGTGTGAACTAGACAAGCGAAAGCTATTTTCCCAAATCTTCCATATTTCTTACTTTGTTATTCTGTGAATTGAATGATGAAAATGGTGTCATATGTTATTTTAGTTTTGCATTTTATGTTTCAACCCATGAGCTAAATCTCATAGAGTTGGGATTACATGATGAAACTTTTATTTTCTTTAACGGTTGAAACATAGATCTGAATCAATTTACTGTTTTATTCAAATTTTTTTTTTTAATTGTATGCATGCAATCCCTAGACATAGATGACTGTGCAGCATGCCCATAAACTAATCTAATTCTATAAAGGTTGGAGTAGTTGGACCGAAATTGAATGATATGAGCAAGTACTCGACCGATACTTGCAGTAGACTCTAGACATAGAACAGCGTTCATACAGAAGAAAAATAATGTAGGGTGCCATATTAAAAGCCCACAAACACGGGCAAGGTAACTTGAGGCTTTTGCTCTCGAAAGAAGTAGACCATTTTAAAACTCTTAGTAATGTCGACCTTTCAAATCGATATCATATATCATTTATTCTTTGTCACCTTATCTTTACCATATCATTCTTAGTTATTTACATTATCGTTTATATAATATTCCCAGAGTAACTTTTATAATTTCCATTACATCTCTACTCTCGTTTTGTCATAGCATTTCCAGTTATTCATTAATTCTATTTGTTTTGTCATAGAATTTCCAGTTATTCATTAATTCTATGTGTTGCTTACATCATTACTCCACTAATTGCCACCGCATATTTATCATTGACTTTGTCATAGAATTAATCACATTTTATTATAATAACTTGACCACTTTTGTGCCTAAATCCAATCCTCGTTGGACTGATACTCACTCATCACTTTATTACTTGATTCGATGTGTATACTTGCAAAAAAATCGCACATCATTTTACACGTGACAAGTTTTTGGCATCATTGCCTCGAATCGACAATTTGGTGAAATTTGGTTTGGTTATTTAACTTAATTCCATTAGTTTTATTTAACTTAGTTTAATTTAATCTTTATAGATTTGCTAACAGAAGAGGTATTCCTGCTGCCAAAGAGTATACTTTTAACCTAGAGATCGATAGAACTTTGCGAAGAAGGCGAAAAGAACTGAGAAATATGGCTAAAAATAGGAAGGATCCTGGTCCCAATGACAATCCAAATGTTTGTAGTCTCAACGAAAATCCAAATGGCTGAGATGTTAATCCTCCCATTCGATGTGTGATAGATGACCAAGACAGACCAATTCGAGAGCATATTGTCCCGATGCTGGATGATTTGAATCCAGGGATAGTTAGACAAATCATACAAGCTCAACAATTTGAACTGAAATCTGTAATGTTTCAGATGTTGAAAACAGTAGGGCAGTTCAGTAGACTACCCACTAAAGATCCAAGACTGCATTTAAGAATTTTTCTAGAAGTCTATGACTCGTCTAGACAACAGGGTGTTCATGAAGACACTTTGAGGCTTAAGCTATTCCCATATTCTTTAAGAGATCGTATAAGAGCGTGGCTGAATACTTTGCCATCGGGAACAGTGGCATCATGGAATAATCTTTGCCAAAGATTTCTGCTACAGTATAATCCCTCAAATATGAATGTCAAGCTTAGAAATGACATCACGTCTTTTCGGCAATCAGAGGATGAAACACCATATGAAGCTTGAGAACAATTTATAGATTTAATTCGAAAATGTCTGATTCATGGATTTCAACACTGGACACAGATGAAGATATTCTATAATGGATTGAATGCACATACAAGGATAGTAGTTGATGCATTTTCAATGGTACTTTTTTGGATAAAACTTATAATGAAGCATACGAGATCTTGAAAAAGATTACCAACAACGAATATCAGTATCCAACCATGAGAGTTCGGACGAGTAAGAGAGTTGTCGGTACCATCGAGCTTGATGCAATCACTTCGTTAACGGCCCATGTATCTTCGCTAGCTAATATGATTAAAACAATGAAAAATCCAACTATAGTTTAGGACACCAAAGCAGTCGAGCTAGCATATGCTTATTGCGATGAAGACATGTTTGAAAAATGCCCATCAAACCCAGTGTCAGTGTACTACATGGGCAATTTCAACCGGAATAATAATCCTTATTCTAACACGTACAATCCAGGGTAGAAGCAACATCCAAACTTTAGTTGAAATAATCAAGGTTCAGGGAATTTTGACAATGCTACAAGATAGAATGCCATCAGTGCTGCCTGATTATATTTAACCTATGCCGCGGTAAAATGTGCAACAAAGTCAGGCATCATCATCTACTAAAGACTTGTTGAAAGAATATATGGCCAAAAATGATGTCGTAATTCAGAGTCAAGCTGTATCTCTACGAGCTCTTGAGAATCAAGTGGGACAAATAGCGAATAATTTAAATTTGAGGCCACAAAGAGCATTGACAGGTGATACTGGGAATTGAAGAACACAAGGGAAGAAGCAGTGCAAGGCCATCACTCTTAGAAGTGGGACCCAATCGAAAGAAGTTGTTCAAGATGCCACAGCAGAAGAAGACAAATCCAGTCGTAGTCAGGAAAAGATCTTAGAACCAATTGAATGGCAGACAGCACCTAAAAATGGTACACTTAGAAATGTTGTGACAAAATCATATCATGTTACCAACAAAAATGCCACAGCAAAACAATATCAGCAACCTGAAGGACGACCACCTTTACCTTTTCCTTAGTGATTTCAGAATTCTAAACAAGATATTCAGTTTAAAAGGTTTTTAGATGTTTTGAACCAACTCCACATCAACATAACATTAGTGGAAGCTTTGGAGTAGATGCCCAATTATGTGAAATTTATGAAATATTTATTGTCGAAGAAGCATAAATTGGGAAAATTTGAGATTGTTGCTCTTACTAAAAGGTGCACAGAAATGTTGAGGAATAAATTACCTATAAAGTTAAATGACCTAGAGAATTTCACTATCTCATGTTTCATTAGAAATCATTATATTGGTAAGGCGTTATGTGATTTAAGAGAAATTATAAATCTAATGCCGATGTCTATTTTCAGGAAGCTAGGAATTGGGAAAGCAATGCCTACTACGGTTACATTGCAACTGGCTGATCGATCCTAAGCTCATTCGAAAAGTTAAATTGAAGACATACTGGGAAGAGTAGATAAATTTATATTTCTTGTAGATTTTCTTATTTTAGAATGTGAAGTTGACCATGATGTGCTAATTATTCTTGGAAAACCTTTTCTTGCTATTGGCAGAACTTTAATTGATATGCAGAAAGATGAACTAACTATGAGGATGAATGATTAGTAGATCACGTTCAATGTATTTAATGCACTGAAATGTGCTGATGAAAATGAAGAATGTCGTGCCATTGATTTGATAGGAGCAGCAGTGGAGGAAAGTTCACAAGATTTTGCCACAGCAACAAATTTTTAAAATGAAAAAGTAAGGAGAGAAATTGGGAAGGCAAATGGCTTTTATAGCCAACTAATTTTTAAAAAAAATTGGGCTATTTACCCTCTAAGTCCTCTCTTATTTCTCTTTTGTTCTAATAACTCCCCTTTTAACCATTAGTCTTAATTTACACATTTAACCTCTACTTTAACCACTATTCCAAATTAGTCTCTATTAATTTTTACTAATGCACCAATTATTAATACCATTATTATTTTATTTAATTATTATTTTTAATATTATTAACTAATGATTTATTTTATCCTATTTTAATTCCTATGACACAAAACCTAATTTTTCACTCAAGCCCACAATATAATGTCCAATTCTACTAATCCGATTTTTGGGATGTGACAATTTGACCTGTACATTTGTAGACACCACACTTAATTTTTTATTCAATTGCATTTTCTTATGCCCTGGTACATGCACACTAGGGCGCAGTCAAATACCTAGAACAAAATTAGCTTCTCCCAACTCCTTCATACTAAACTGTTGAGTTAACCGCAGTTTAACTGATGAAAATATCCCTAAATCATTTCCAATGAGTAGAATTTCATCGACATATAAAACGAGAAAGATCACCTTTCCATCCCCAATACGTTTATAAACACAAGGTTCATTTACGTTTTTCTCAAATCCAAAAGTTTTGATCACTTGATCAAATCTTTGATTCTATAAGTGGGATGCTTACTTAAGTCAGTATATGGATCCAAGCAGTTTGCAAACTTTATACTTATTTCCTGGGTTTCATCATATAGATGCTTTTTTTAAGATAGTTGTTCAAGAACACTATCTTGACATCCATATTCCAAATCTCGTAGTTGAGAGTTGTCATAATGGATAACAATATACGGATTGACTTGAGCATGACAAATGGAGAGAAAGTTTATTTGTAATCGATACCTTTTTCCTTAGTATAACATTTTACTAGAATTTTGGCCCTGTAAGTTTCCACTTTTCCATCCGTATTTCTTTTTTTCCTGTAGATCCACTTAAACCCTATGAGTTTTATCCCTTCGGTAAGTCTACAAGTACCCACATTAAGTTGGAAGCCATAAAATCCATCTCAGCTTTCATAGTTATTTCCCAGGGGTTGGAATCAACACTTTGCATCGCTTCATCATATGTGAGTGAGTAATTATCTTCCTATTTGGAAAACTCATTATTTGAAACACTTCCACCAAATTGGAAGAACTCAAGCTTACGAGAGACCCTTCCACTATGACAAAGCACCCTAGGTTGCTGATTGTTTGCAGGTCTACTATTAGAAGTTGGTTATGAAACTATTTCTATAGGGTTTTGTGTATTTCCCAAAATTTCCTCGAGTTCTTTACTTCGAGGTTTGAAGTCATTCATATAAATTTTTTCAAAGAAACTAGCATGAGTTGACACTGTCATTATTTGCTCTTTTGGGTTATAAAATAAACCACCCTTTTTTTCCTTTTGGATATCCTACAAACATACACAATTTAATTCGTGAATCCAACTTCCTCTTATCTTTATCCAATACGTGGGTCAGGCATCCCTAAATCCTTAAATGATTTAGATTTGGCTTTCCGTCGTGCCACAATTCCTATGGAGTTTTAGATGTTGCCTTAGTCTGTACATCATTCAAAATATAGAAAGCCATTTGCAATACATATCCCCAAAAGGAGATTGACAGCTTCGAATAGATGCCTTTGAAATTGACAGATAAAGAGAAGAAGCGTAAAGATCAAAAGGCCTTGATGTAATTACATTCGCATTTGTCTAATGAAATTTTACAGGATGTAATGAAGGAGAAGACAACCGCTACATTATAGGAAAAACTGGAGCAGCTATGCATGTCAAAAACCCTGAGTAGTAAGTTACATATGAAGCAGCGTCTTTATGCTCATTGTCTGGAAGAAGGTGCGTCTGTGCACGAACACTTAACTATGTTTAAAGAAATTATCTCGAACCTAGAGGCCATGGAGGTTCAATTTGATAAAGAAAATTTAGGGTTAATTCTACTTTGTTCGTTGCCCCCGTCCAATTCAACCTTTAGAGACACAATTTTGTATAGCCGCAAATCTCACACAGTTGATAAGGTCATGATTCTTTGACCTCGTATGACAAGATGAAGCATATTGTGATTAAATTTAACTCTTAAGGAGAAGGTCTTATTGCTCGTGGGAGACAAGAATATAATACTGATGATGATCGTGAAAGGACACAGGAACGAAATCCTCGCAATAAATCTAAAGGTAGATTGAGATCTTCAAACAAAGGTAAAACCTGTAACTTCTGCAAGAAGAAAGGGCATATTAAATTCGAGTGCTATAAGTTATAAAACAAGATCAAAAAGGAGGCTACAAATCAAAAGGGAAAACAACCAGAAAAATCCAGTGAAGCTGATGTTGTAGAAGACTACAGTGATGGTGAACTCCTAGTTGTCTCTGCCAACAATTCTAAAGTGAGCGAGGAGTGGATCCTTGATTTTGGCTGCACCTTCTATATGAGTCCCAACCGAGATTGGTTTACAACTTATGAAATAGTGTCTAAAGGTATTATTTTAATGGGAAATAATGCTTCGTGTAAAATCGTAGGTCATGGAACGATTAAAGTTAAGATGTTTGATGGAGTTGTTAAAACACTTAGTGGCATACGACATGTTCTAGGATTGAAGAGAAATTTGATTTCATTGAGTACTCTTGATTTAAACGAGTACAAATACACAACCAAAAGTGTGGTTATGAAGATTTCCAAAGGTTCCCCCGTTGTGATGAAAGTGCAGAGAAAAACTACCAAGTTATATGTTTTGTAGGGTTCTACTGTTATTGGTGATACTACAGTTGCTTCCTCTTCCTTGTTAGATGATGATGTTACTAGACTTTGCCATAAGCATCTAGGGCATATAAGTGAAAACGATATAGAAGAATTGAGCAAAAGAGGACTTCTTGATAAGCAAGGCATTAGCAAACTAAAGTTTTATGAGCATTACGTTTTTTGGGAAGCAAAAGAGAGTTCGATTCACCAGAGGAATCAACAAAACGAAGGAAACGTTGGATTATATTCATTCTGATTTTTGGGGACCATCTAAAGTGACTTCAAGAGGTGGAGCTAATTATATACTAACTCTTATTGATGATTTTTTTAGAAAAGTTTGGGCGTTTTTCCTAAAGCAGAAAAGCGATGTGTTTTCCATGTTCAAGTTTTAGAAAACCATGGTTAAGAAATAGATAGGAAAACAGATAAAACGCCTCAGGATAGATAATGGCTTGGAGTTCTGTTCTGATGAATTTAATGAATTGTGCAAATCAGAAGGAATCGTGAGATACTTGACAGTTCGTCATACTCCACAACAAAACGACATTGTAGAATGAATAAATAGAATGATCATGGAGAAAGTTTGATGTATGTTGTCGAATGTTAATTTACCAAAATCATTTTGGGCTGAAGTAGCATTTACTATATGTTTTTAGATCAACCGATTTCTATCTGTTGTCATTGAGAAAAAGACTCCACAAGACATATGGTCTAGTAAGCCTGTTGATTACTCTTATTTAAAGATTTTTGGGTGTCCTACTTATGCTCATGTTGATAATGGAAAATTGGAACCGAGATCTATTAAATGTGTTTTTCTTGGTTATAGGGCTGGTGTAAAAGGGTATAAGTTATGGTGTCTTGAAAATAGAAAAGTTGTAATTAGCAAAGAGTTTTTTTTTTTATGAAATTGATATGCTACTTAACATATCTTTTAAAGAATCTTCAAATAAAGAATAGCAAAAGTAAGTGGAGCTTCAGATTGATCTAGTATCTACAACAGAGTCGACTCCTCAAGTTAGTACAGAAAATTAGAATAGAGCCACTTCTTCACCACAATATTCTATTGCCAAAAATAGAACTAGAAGAGAAATTAAACCTCCAAAGAGGTATGTCAAGGCTGATCCAGTGGCTTATGCTTTAAATATGGTTGAAGATATAGATGAAAATCAAAATTCATCTACTTATTCCAAGGTAGTTAGTTGTGAAGACTCAGAAAAGTGGATGTTTGCCATGCAAGAAGAGATGGAGTCACTCCACAAGAATAGAAAATGGGATCTTGTGAAGCTTCCAAAAGGTAAGAAGGTTGTTCATTGTAAATGGGTGTTCAAGAGGAAAGAAAGTGCTCTAGGATTTGAAGAACCCAGATATAAAGCAAGGCTTGTTGCAAAGGGTTACAGTCAAATTTCAGGTGTGGAATGATAACTCTTGAAAAGAGTTATATTTCATGCCTTTAGACCTAGTCAATTGATTGTACTTAGGTACATTTAGTAGCATTTTAGGACATTTCAATAGTATTTTTATCATTGCATAAGGAGCTTGGACTGTGTTTAAATATTATGTATTTTTAATTGCGTGTGGTAGGGCTGTGTTTGGTGGTTTGGCAGGTGCAGGTTGAGAAATAAGAAATAAATGAGTGAAGGTTTGTCAGGCCAAAAGTTTGGACATTTTTTCAGTATGAATGTTGTGGAAATTCCAGGAAGACCGAGTCAACACTCAACGCATACCAGTTTCATCCTAACTATACTTGTACCAGAAAGATTAGCCTAAAAAAAAGGAGAAGATAATATTGGGCTATTGAAAAAAGAATTTAAAAAAAGAGAAGATAAACTTGGGTTGTTGGATTTACCCTAGGGAAAAAGCTTATAAAAAGCCAAAGGAGGAAACCTTAAATTTCGAACAAAAAGTAAGAGATTCTTAGGCAAAAATAGAGGGTACTGACTGAGTAGAGACAGAAAGAGGAAGACGAAAATAGCCCCTGTAACAACCTTATAGTTAGGGGTGCCGAAAAGTGCATTATCGGGACTCTGTTCCTGTAAATCAGACTCGTAAACATTTATTAAAAATATTTACAAAGTTAGTTGTATAGTTAATTAGATTTCGGTTAAGTGAATCTGCATGAATTAAGAATTATTATTGCATAAGGACTAAATCGCTTATAGGGTAAAAGTTGAAATATAGATTAAAAAATTATTGAGGGACTAAAGTAGCAAATATACAT
>CM025150.1:15435303-15451785 GCA_013467495.1 Gossypium gossypioides
ACCAATTAAGGATAGTAATATTTATAATTACAGTAATCAGATACATCGTCCGGACAGGACAGGCTGGATACCAGAGTTGTTTTTCCCAACAGTCTGTCTCTGACATAACAGTTAACCACAATTATATATATTATATTCTACAAATAATTCAATGCATGCATCATCCTGATCACAACCTGATTGTATTTAATTTAAATAGCCAAGTTTCCATATTTCTTATTTATGAGTATTTAAACGTTAATCAGATTTGAGCCCGCCACTTAATTGTGTAGTATTAAATATGAATGATTGAGTGAGTGGTGTAGATTTCATATCAATAGCAGAGTAGGGTTAGTATGTGAAGGTTCCTGGAAGTGTGGTTTTAATCCATATTATAATAATGCCTAGGGCTAATACTATAAATAACCCAAACCAGAGTCTAGGTTGGTGTTGCTGTGTTGGTGCAACAAACAAGAGAAGCAATTAGAGTTTAGAGAGCTTCTCCTATTTCCTCTTTCCATTCACTCGTCATTACTCATAATTATTATTTATTGAGGAATCAGTTCCTGCATTTAGCTTTTTACTGCTAAGAAGCAGCAGTTGAGATGAGTGGCATAACTGGAGTATGTTCCCGATTAATGGGAGAGTTCCTGCATGCGCTGGGAGGCGGAGACATACGACCAACTTCAGCAGCTCACGTTGATCCCACTGACCCCATGGCTCACAACTCACAAGCACCAGGTCATGAGTTGATGCTCCGGGCTCTCACTGCTGTGTTCGGCATGGACCAAAGCAACGGCAGAATAAACAAGAAGAAGGCCCGTCAAGTGGTGGAGAAGCTTGGCCTGGTTGATCATACCGGGGAGGATGAGCAACTCGATGCTAGCTTTGACCTGGCCGCTGGTGCTGGTGGTGATGGGTTGGAAGAGGAAGTATCGGTGGAGGAGGTGCTACTGATGGAAGAAGAAGAAGATGTGTCCAAGAGGAATGAGCTGCTACGGCAAGCCTTTAAAATATTTGACGAGGATGGCAACGGATTTATTGACGCAGTAGAGCTGAAGAGGGTGCTGCAATGCTTGGGGTTGGACAATGGGTGGGATATGACTCAGATTGAGAAGATGCTCAAAGTTGTCGACTTGAACCTGGATGGAAAGGTCGATTTTACTGAGTTTGAATTGATGATGGAGGAGGCTGCTGCTGGCCTTAATTAATTAAATCACTTCTTAATTACTTCCATCATATATTATCTCTAGTTATTTTAACCATAATCTCGAAATTTTCTAATTACACTTTAAAATTTGATTGCTTAACAACTATTCGCATGCACAACTATTAATTATAATGTAATAGTGTAATTTAGTTCCAAAAGAAATACGTGAAGCATGAAAGCAATTTGGCTAAAGGCAATTTCAGCAGTCAGCAGAGCTGGATCTAAATACTACTAGTACATTAACTGGATCTAAATCTAATCGACAAAGCAAAGCAGGGACACAGTAGATACATATAAAAATAAATTAATCCTTAAGGCCAGCTCATAGCATCACCACCAATTCCAATATTATTCTGATTGGAATTGGTGAAATCAAGAGTTGGCAGGCCAAGATTTGGTGAGTTCCCCATGTCTGTGAATCCAGCATAGGAAGAAGAATTTCCTTGAACGGTAATAGTGGGGGAGACATTTACCACCCGCCCAAGATTGTGATTATTAGTAGCAATCGGTTGCTGTGAAGTCAAGTGACTCTGAACAAGTTGATTCAAACCACATGTGAAGGAGCCTCCAGCTAGCATATCTTCAGCCAGCTTTACCTATATATGCATGATGTAATGATTATATTACCCTTTCAGACTTTGCCTTATGAAAGGAAAATTACAAGTATGCATCACAATAAATACCAAAAGTAAAGAAAATCCGTACCTTATGCCTCAAGGCTTGCACATTTGAGGTGAGCACTCGATTGTTAGTGCCAACATCACGAATTAGTTGATGAGCATTAGTAAGCTGCTTGAATAGGGAATCATTTTCTCCCCTTAATTGTTCAGCCTTTTCAAAGAAATATTAAGAAAAATAATTAAGGATTGTGCTTCTATAAGGTTTACAAAAATAGTAAATATATATAGTAGTAACCTGGAATTCAAGTTCTGCCAGTTGCTCTTGCTTTCTTTTCCTTGATCGCCTGGCAGACTCCCTATTAGAAAGCTTCCTGCAGGCAATAGAGTTGCAATATTGGGGATTCCACATTCATTTTACCAAATACCATATAGGTATATAATAAAAATACCTGCGGAGGCGTTTCAAATGAAAGGGGTCTAAGCTCTGTTCAGACTGGCCAGCATCTGCTTCTTCTACTTCTCCTTCTCCTTCTCCTCCTTCTTCATCTTCTTCATCATCATCATCATCTTCTTCTTCTACATCGTCGTCATCATCATCGGACGGATCATGATCGGAGGAAAGAGTTGTAGCTCCTCTAACTTCATTCTCCCTACTCCTATAGTTTGAGTTATTCCCTTCACACACTGTACTTCCCCACGACTCATTTCCTAATTTGTATATATACATACATCCAAGAACCTAAATTAAAATTTGAAAATTTGTATCTATACGTAAGTACAAAAAAAGAAAAGAAAAGAGAAAGTACCGCAGAAGGATGATTGAGAATCAAGGTGTGAGGTAAGCGTCTGTGACAATAATACATGTGTTTGAGGGCTAAGCTCAGCTGCATCTCTGGAAAATTCAGTGAAGTGGAAAGAATTAGAAAGATGGGCGATGGGCGGATGAAGAGCGAAATCAGGGAAGGCAGAGGGTGCAGGGATGGTGGTGGTACTCATAGTGTTCCTGCTGAACTCCTCAAGAGCCAACTCCGAGGCGCTCCGCTTCATCGTGTTTAGCTCGTCAATCAGTTATTAAGACAAGGGAATTTAAACGTAAGTTGATACATTAGAGACTGCCACTCATCTTAAAAAACAATATTAAGAAAAGGTGGTGCTTTAGCTCATCAAAAGTAAAGTCCTAGTCCTAAATCCATTTTCACAAAAAGTAGCAAACCCAGAACACAACAAGAAGCTAAAGCTAAAGATGAAGCCTAAAGCTTTTACTTTACTTTTTGACTGCTATTAATGTAATACCTAACTAATTTAATTGCTGCAATTGTTGCCACATTGAAAGTTGAAAGCACTGCTACCATACGATCATATGACTGCCATGCCACCATCTAAAAGTTGCTTTCCTTCCATCGTAAGGTAAGAGAATCTCTAAAGTGTCTAACGTTTTACTATATCTTTTAATACCGGCCAATCTAGATTTTCCTCATCAATTATTATGTAATGTTAAGCTTCTCTCCTTTTCAAGATGCATTGGAGATTAATTTAACACTTGGAATTTTTTATTAAAATCACAAAACCATAAAGAAAAGCTTGTCCCTAAAATATATTATGAAGAAATGAGAAAAGGCCACTGAATGAGGACGGGGGCAACTGTTGTTGGATTATTAATAAGGATTTATATTTCATAGTGCTAATCAACCACAATATGCTTTATCATCAAGAATTTTTAAATTTATTTTTTTATTTCATTTTCAATGATGTGTCCTTAATGCACTCATACTATATAAAATTAGAAATGATAATTAGGCAAATTATTGGTTTTGTTTCCATATTACTTGGATTTAAATAGATACAATCAAAAGGTTATCATCAATAAATTTGAAAATTGTTTTGTAAGTATTGCAACTTTTTTCAAATATTTATATTGTTCTAATAACTATAAATGAAAAGATGTAAATAATAAAAAGTTATAACTTTTAATTACTGATAAAGAATTATGCTTATTCATAATAATAATTTGTCCCTTAAATATCAAGAGTTATATCACTCAATTTTTTAATAAATAATTATTATTTGAATAATTATGTTTATTTAAGAGATGTTACTTGAGTAGTTGTATCTCTTACTTTAATAGTTATATCTATGTAAGAGATATTAATTGAATAATTATATTTATTTAAAAGATGTGTGATGGTCACAAAACTAACTAAAAATTTGACTAAGGCAAGTGCACCTATCAATTAATAGTATAATTATGATAAGTAAAAATATCGTTCCTACGAGAACTACAAGTACTAGTAATTAACGTTTTTCTATTATTTAACCGAATAATTCAAATGATTGATTAAAACTAAAATTAACTAATTCAATTAGCTGACGAACGCAGCAAAAAACAAAACACGAAAGTAATCGAATAACAACCAAGAAACGAAACAATACCTAGGTAAGAATCTGCCTAGATTTCATTTGTCATTATCAATCTAAATTACGTAATTTCTTTACTTAGCACCTTAATTTGTAGAAATCCCTAAATTATGCTAATATCTCTTTCAAGCAAAAGAGCAACTGACTCTAGGTTGATTAATTGAAATTTCTTTCTAATTAAAACTCCTATTATCTCATTAACTCGTGCTATGGATTCCCCTATTAGATTTGACTCTAATCGGGTAGATTTATGTCGTTTTATTTCTAAGATTGCATGCAACTCCACCCAATTATGCAAGATCTAATCTTAAATAAGGTCTATTCAACCACTGATTTAAGCACATTGAACATGGATTAATACTCTAGGAATATCAAACCAAGAATTAAACACACATAATTGAGAACAAAAAAAAAACTAAGTATTTAGTTTGTTAAATAGAAATCAAACGACAGAATTCATCGTAGGGTTCATCTCCCCTTGGTATTTAGAAAATTAGTTCATGCTTGAAAAGAGAAAAATCAAAGATACAATATAACCGAAAGAATAAAAGAAACTCTTGATAACTCCCCAAGAAATCAATTGGGAATCTTCAATATTGATGGAAATCTGCTTTATAGTCGGCTTCAATGGTGTGTTTCGAGTCGTTTTCTTGAGTGCTCTTTGACAGCTCCCTCCTATCTTTTTATTTTTGTCATATATACATATTAGAATGCTTGAAAAACTTTAAAATTATGATTTTTCGCTATTCAATGCACAATCTCGTGAAATCGACACAACCTACAACACAGTCATGTGGTTCACACAGTCGTATGAAAAGGTGTAGCCTGTGTGGCTCATTCAGCTTGCTTCGACACTCCGATTTTCGCTCCTTTTCCTTCCAAGTTTTCTATTAAGCATTAAAACATGAGTTTTAAAGGATTGAGAGTATGAAATTCACAATTAACATTGAATAATCACCCAAACACATTAAGAATGAGGTTAAAATATGTTACTTTTAGCACTTATCAAATATCCCCACACTTAAGCGTTTGCTTGTCCTTAAAAACAATTCTCAACCCACATTCACGTTAACTTCCCTTAATTTATTGTTTTACCTGACAATGTCTTAGGATAATCTATAGATAATTATGCATTGGAAATTTAAACTAAAATGACACTAAAGAATACAAACAATCCAAGCAGAGATTTTTTCTAAGGCATACAAACATAGACGTCTCCCCTATCTTAATAATTACCTGAAATTCAAACTAAACAAGAATTAACACCTTCACTAAAATTCACTCAAAGCACTCAAGGTGTTTAAGGTTCAAGTAATGTGTACTCAATAGTCAAACAAGAAATGCTATTACCATAGGCTTGCTTGAAAATCAAATCTCCACCACTATAGATACAAGATGACAACCAATCAAGAGGTCTTTACGAGGTTGTAACAGGGCTTAGGTTAAATGTATGAAAAATGTCATAAGAGGTGATTACAATTGAGAGTCGAATTGATAGGTTACCAAACCAAAAGAATCAATTGGTGAATTACAAGAATTCAACATCAATGAGAAATAAATAGTGGATGTGAGCTTTTATACAAAAGATGAGAGTAATGATTCAAGCTCAAATAAGATAGTAAGGTTTATAACCTAAATACTGATTTCTCAATTGATCAAGATCGCTAATTTTTTTTCTTTTATTTTGGGTTTTTTAGAACAAAGAGAAATTCAACAATACAAAATGATAAGACATAGTTAGGAAACTAACCAAATCGAATCTCAACAAAAAGGGAATTAGTTAAAAAGGTGATTTACAAAATTAATGTGGTTTTTGGGTTAACATGAACGAGTGATAAGTAAATAAAAATGAATTAGGATCAACAGGGTTTACTAGGAGATAATACAATGAGTAAGCTGTTTAAAGGTTAAGCGGGTTAAATCCTAAATGCCTCTATCATTTTAGTATATCAAATCAATAATGTGGTCTCGATATGTATAACCAAAACAATTTCTAGAATAACAAATCTAGTTGACACACTCACAACTAAAATAAAATGAGCATGAAAGAATAGATGCTCTATAGGCTCAAAAGGTCACCAAAAAAAATGGTTTTGGTGTCAAACTTGTAAACTTAAAATTCAAGATAATGCTTTAGTTCGGGGAGACAACCTAAAATAATAGTTTTATAAAAATGACTTATCATGCTTGACTCTCTCTTGCTTTAAAATATAAATAAAACAATGCATAAAAATCCACAAATTAATCCCAAATAGAATCAATAAAAACTTTAGATTTAGAAAAATTAACTCTAATGTAAGGTTTGAGGATATTACTTAAACATGAATAACAATTTAGGGACTTTGTCGCATAAACATATAAATTTCTCCCCACACTTAAGATATACATTGCCCTCAATGTACAAACAATGATAGTCACAATAAGTAAAATATCATAAGAAAGGGAGGAAGAGAATTGAAACTGCCTTGATTTTGGATGAATGAGTCAAGATAGTGAAATCCAAAAATGTAGGAGATCCTAAATTAATTGCATGGTTCTGTGCACACTAATAAGAAAATAGACCAAAATGAAATAAGATAAAGAGGTAGCAGAACAAACAAAAAAATAGTTGAAATAACAATAACAATAAAGTGTATAAAAAACATAACATTCATGAAAAGAAGAAGAAAAAATAACAATAAAAATAAAAGTAAAAATAAAAAGAAAAAGAAAAAGAAAAAGAAAAAGAAAACTAGGTAAAATCACAAATCGACATCACAAGGAATATCAGGATCGAGAGGCTTTCGGTCAGTTGTGCGAACTGGTGACAAGAGATAAAAGTGTTGGCACAACTATAGTAAATAAGCCTCCATACGATCCTGCTGCTGCTGTAAGTGTCCGATCTACTCTATTTACTGCTAGACTCGTCCCAGCTCTGGGCTGACAGCGAATCATCCGCATGTGATTCATAATTGTCAACCTCTGAAGGGCCATCTGTCCAACCAGGCTAAAAGAGGAGGTTTGCTCCGAAGTGTTGAGAAGTCCAAAATACCTCGCCAGATATAGATTGGTCCCTTTTTATCCCAATCCAATTGGTGGTGACAACACTGAGCCACAAAATACGCCACATCAATCGGGTGGCGCTCCTCTATACTCCATAAAAAATATGCATTCAAAGTACTCATGACTCTCGTGTTTTCTTTTCATCCTATCACTGTGTGTGCCAAAATGGCATGGATGACACGTAAAACAGGGGGTAAGCATGTGGCCTTCGACTGGCTCGAGTTATATGGCAGTTGAGTTTCAGCAATGTCAGACCAACAGAGGGGAGTCGGTCGATAAACTTGCTTGGATAATGTCAAAAACTTGAGAGTACCCATAAAATCATCGAAATATAATCTGAGTACAGCTCCAAAACCTAGGATGCAAAAGTAACATGTCGTATCCTTTAGTCAAATTGAATTGGTGCTAGACTCATCCCACCATGATATAACCGTCTGTAAAGAGAAAGTAGAGTAGAACTCCAATGTGAGTTCTGCATACGTGGGCTTGATTATGGTAAAGAACCGGTCCCATGGTGCTATGTTGATTAATACACAGACTTGGGCAGACAAATCGATTGCCTGTAGGGAATCCCAATCAATGCATCGACCCACTCCTAAAGGTCACTTCTTCAAGTGCTGGTATTGGTCCTCAAGTGGACCCGTACTAAATTGGACAAACAGGTGTCTGGTGATCGTGGTCTAAGCCGAAGGCGAAGATGCACCTATTATTTTTTTACTTTTTATAGGAAGGGACAGGGACCTTAGTCTTACCTTTTGTATTCGTCATGATGTACTTGAAATAAAAAATGACAACCAAATATCAGAAGGGAAGTGAAACACTAATTGGGGAATATCGACATCAACATGAAATAGAATCGATGTCAAAAGTCATGTATTGCAATAGACAATAAATATCTGACACAAGGCACTAATAGACATAAAGTCAAAATAACATCGCCATAGGTTAAACTAGATTAGGAAAGACATGAAATCAAACTAAAGCACCAAATAGGGGATAAATCAATTTCAGCAAAGCGTAAAATGTAAAGCAATTAACTAGAAGTAGGCATAAAAAAATAGGCAAAAGTATAAAGAGAAAAGAAAAAAAAAAGATAAAATAAAATAAAATAAAATAAAATAAATAATGGAGGATAATAGCAAAGAACAAATGATGGTCCGGGGTTTAATTGTGGAGTCTATGAACAGCGACGTGTAGAAACAGTCGATGGCAAGGACATAGGACTAGGTGGAACGGAGAGATGGTGGCGTGTGGGACAGGAGCGGTAGGGTTTGGAAAGAGAAGAGGAAGAAATAGAGGAGGGAAAAAGGTTAGGGAAAGGATGTGGAGAGGGAAACTACAGTGATTTTAAGAGGGAAAGGAGAAGGGAAAGATGGGAAAAGGGAAGAAAAATGGAGGAACTAGCGGCGTGAGTGGCGAATGGTGACCAAGGGGACGAACGATGGTGAGGAGAGAAAAGATGGGTCGGAGGACTGGAAAGAAACTGTGGTTCATGGGAGAAGGCTTGCGTGAGAGAACGGAGGGGAAAGAAAGGAAGAAGGGGGAGGAAGAAAAGAGATCGGGGAAAAAATTTAGGGTTTTAAAGAGAAAAGAAGGGTATGGTCGTGTATTTAGCCTATGTCGGGTCACACAGTTGTGTCAATCAACTGTGTATGTCTTTGAAGCCATATGGCTCTTACCATACCCCTTCCTAACCTTCACACGACTGTATATATAGCCTGTGTTGGATCACATGGTTGTGTCTCTCGGTCGTATATATCTCTAAGCCAGTGTGGGTCACAAGAAAGTTTTAAAAAGTTACTCCAGTATTCACACGGTCCATAACATGCCCGTGTGTTTAGGCCGTGTAGGTGACCTGCTGTCAAATATAGTAGTTAATTTGGGTCAATTCCACATTTGAGGAGCTTGTTCTTTAAGCAAATTAGGATTTTATAATTTGTTTTCAGTATTTAGGCCTTAGGATTAAAAGTTAATAAAAATAAGTGTTTTTAACACATTTTGTAGGTGTTGTAACCCAATAGGTCGACACAGGCCTTAAGTTGTACTAATTGGTTTAATTCAGTGTGTAGGATGGACAAATAAAGGCTCAATTGACGTGGAAGCAAAGGTCAAGTGATACACAAGCTTCACGGGATGTCAAAGCACCAAACGAACAACACAAGGCATATCTTTGGTGTCATGTTACGCCACGTAAGGGGTGTGGCATGACACACATTGATGTGATGCCTAAGTTCAGAGAGGTTATTTGTGTCTGCGCAATCAAACTTATACAAAGACCTAGGACATGTTGAAGACCTAATTTGGGCTGCCAACACCTCTATAAATAAGATATTAGGGTTGAATGTAACCATGTTGTCCTAGATGCCTTCTGACTAGCTGCACGCATGCGAATTAAAACAAATGATTTTCAAACGCGGGCCTTAACTGCAAGCAGATAGTGTAGTTGTAATATTTATAATTTTGATGAAACACGAAGTATTCCAAGGGGTTGAACTGAAAGGAGATGGTGATTGAGTAATAATGAGCATACACTCTAGATTCTAAGTGGCTATTGCTACGATTTTATAATACGACAAATCATAATAGAAAATATTGCAAGGAAATTAAATACGCTACTCTAGGGACTAAATTGTAAAAAAATGCAAAACTACGAAATTAACTAAGAAATGACGAATGGTGGTCAGTTGACTTCAATGTGGGTTACCAATTTTTGAATGGGGGACATCAATCGGTTAAATTACTAAAGTTTCTCAATTTTATCTCTTGATCTCAATTTTACTAAATTAGATAAATTAGTCTGGTTTATCTTTCGATCTCACTGGGTAATCTAGGACAAACGAATTGGTGTGCAACAAGATTACCTTTTGGTCTTACTTGCCTAGATGTTCCCTTAAGGTCGTCAACCATAAATTTTTAGGTTTATTAAAATTAATCCAATTTATTACGATTTGATCTTTTATCCAAAAATCAACTCATCACATAGCCATGAACCAACCCCCTTAGAGGTTTAGCTACTCAGGCTGAGAATACAACTAACAACGATGGAACTAAAAAGTAAGGCATCCATGAAATTAAAGTTTAAGAAAAATATAAAAGTTGAGATTTTTATGCAAGAAAACTTAAAGAAGATGAAACTAAAAACATTCAACAAGAAAATCTAAAGCTATAAACATAAAAGGAACAAACTGTAAAGGGTTTAAAGTAAAAGAAATTGAAATACATTAAACTAATTCTGAAGATGTCTTTCGACCAAGGTACAGGGACTAAAAGTACAAATAAACCTAAGCTACAATGATAACTAACTTAACTACCACGAAGAACAACTAAAACAAGAAAAAATATTGCTAGGAAATGTAAAATCTACAGGTAAGGAAATGAAAATAAGAAACCTTAAAAAAAGAATAAGAAAAATCTAAGAGAAAACTTAGAGAAACTAAAGCTAAAAACTAAACGAATGTGTGTCTCCTCTCTCCTCAGCCAAGTTGGATATTTTAGGCCGATGGCTAATGAAATTTTGTTGCCAAAATTGTCCTTACACCGGCCTTGTATGATTGGTGCGTCAGAATGAAAAAGGCTACCCTTTTTTTTTCCAATTTGTCCCCTCAAGATATCGATATTGCGATACCCAAGAATAGGATATTGCGATAACCGGGTTAGTTTTGAACTTGAGGGTATTCTTTGAGGGTGGATATCATGATACCCAAAGTGGATATTGCGATACCACTGAAGGGTGGTCTCCAATATTCAAGTCTATTAGAGGTATTGTGATTCCAAAGTTTGGCTATGGCGATACTTTTTCCTTTGGTGCCGTTTTCTCTTGTTTTCAACCTCTAACACGTCCCTACACGTTAGGGCCCCCAATGGCACTATTGACCAAATTGGGTCACAAAAATGAGCAAAAATGAGACATTTACACTTATTAACTTAAAAATCCAAAAATTACAAAAAAAACTATGAAAAAAACATTTCTTTGCTTGAGAATAAGCTCCTTAAGTATATCGGGAAAGTCTAATTTTTCATATCAAATTACGACAGATCAAGTTCCCCCACACTCAACTCTTTTCTTGTCCTCAAGAAAACACACCAAACATACAAAAGAAAAGACGAATCTTGGACTAAATCAGACAATTAAGTCACATAGTGGTAAAACACTAAACTCGTACAAGAACTACCTCACATTTAACTTATGAGTGATATCTAGCTAACTTGTTTATTCCTAATGCAAACATAGTTAGTTCACTAAGTTAAAATGTCAATAGATGTAGAGGCAATGGAAATGAACATATGTACAAATTTTATCCATCAAAATAAATTATGCGGATCGCTCATAAATATTTAAAAAGGATTGGTCATATTCGTTCAAACAAATTCAAGCTATTTATGAATTATTGTGTTGGTGGCTTATTCAAGTCCCAAAGGTCTTCTAGGATTGTAACGTTCTGAGGCTTAGGATGGTTCAAAATTCAAACAATAGATACTAAAACGGGTTCAAGCAGTAGAAATGGTTAAACACATGACATTATTCCCTATTCACCCCTAATTAATTTGCATGCTCACCTCCTTATTTCTCCTTCCCTCGCCTACCTTATTTATCCCAAAATGTTAGAAAGTATTACGCGAGATTAGTACGTATAAAAGTTTGTAATCTTAAATTGAAAGATTTTCATTTTCAAGCTTAATTTTGATTTAGCTCTCTTTTTCTTTATCTTGCACTCTTTCGTTCAACCCCATCTTTTTTTAATGTACTAATTTGCAAAATCTCTTCATTTTCTTTTTTTTTTCACAAAAAGCCATCATGATGTCTCTACTTAACCTTTAATTTCCATGGCTTGTCATCCATTACATAGTGGAATTCAAAAAATAGGATCGAAAATGATTGAATGCTACACTTGTTTAGGTTCAAGGCTTTGATATTAAGGCTTACAAGAAAAAGGGTACTCTAGCCTCAAAGATATGGGAACTAAGGGTATATAATAATAGGTAAGCTTTTGGTCTCGAGGCCATTTCAAACAATGCCTAAGGTCATTCCCAAATCAATCACCTAACACCGATTCTTTCAAGTATACATTTATTTAAACAAAAAATAACAATTCAAACTATTTATCTACAAGGATCCATATATTTTATTCATCTTATGGTACGCTTTATACATTTTCATTTAGGTTATTGCCTCTAGTTTATTATTCACATTAACTAATTGAACTAATTAGTCTACAATTAAGAATAGTAAATTATCTAGTATCATTCAAAATTTACAAGTTTGGCAATTCTATGTACTTATACAATATGTACAACTACTGACTTATTACCTAATTATAGTCCACTCACCATGCAATTAGAAAAAAAACAAAAAATGAAAAATATTTTTGGAATTTTTTGAAAAAGGTTAAAAATTAAAGATAAACACAAAAAATAGCATAAAAGCAAGAAAAATAAAACACATAAAACTATGTGCACCCTCACACTTAGGCTACATATTGTCCCTAATGTGTCCCCCCAAAATAGATAGGAGGTTACCAGACTTCCCTAAAATGGAATGTTAGACTAGCTCAGGGGTCGACCTCCTCGTTGAAGCTCACGAATGTAGTGTAGCCTTTTAGGGTAATTCACTGCACATATAACAAACACACACAAAAAAAACAAAAAACAAAAACAAATACTAATAATGGAAAAATAAAACATCCAAAACAAATCCAAAAGTAGTTTATAGTTTACATGCCGCATAAATAAATAAAAATAAAATGTAATGCGAACACTTGTAACTAATTCGAGTCATCAGAGATCAATTCTAGATCCACAAGGTACTTCCCTTTTCCTTTTGTGCTTGAGAATTTGAAATGCCGGCTTAGTCTTTGTTTAGATCCTTTTAAAACGATCCCTCCTCTCATCGGTTGCACAGATGCGAACATTGCGCTTGTTGCGTTCTAAATTTTATTGGGTGTTTTGTTCCCTATTTTTTTTGTTCTTTTCTTTCTTCATATTCTTCTGGTCTTCCATTCCACACCTTTCTTGAACATGAGATTTTTTTGGTTTCATTGGCCAAGCTAGCTTTTCTCCTCCATGTTTACTCACATATCTTTCCACATACTGCTTCATAACTTTGATCATTTAGGAGTCGTAACATCTTGACTCCACCAGCTCGTCAAGCCATTTTTTAATACCTTCCAGCATGTTTTCTATTTTTGATTTTATTGGGTACAATGGCATCCACTCTTTCCCTTTCTTATGTCTTTGAGCCCATTTGTCACGTTGCTCCTACTGGAGTGCCTTGAATTTCTTATAAATTGAATCACCTATCACATGTGTAGCTGGTCAATGAAATGGTTCAAGTGACTCTATAGGCACTTTTGCAGCTTTGCATAAGTCTGTGACTAGATGTGGAAAGAAAACCCCAGCTTCGTCTCAGATCACACAACATAGCATAAATTTGTAGATCTATGTCACTACACAAATGTGTTTTCTCTGCAAACTAGAAGCCAACAAAATGGCTTGGAAAGGATAAATAGTTTTAGAACTTTGTGCGGGGCTGATTTTTGTGCAAAGAAAATGTATCTAGAGTTTGACTAGTGGAGTGAGTAGGACCGGATTAAACGAGAGGGGTAGATTCATATAAATATCTCATTCCTACTCTCATCGACCTTCCGTCAAGTAAAACATTATAGAGTCTAAATCTATGCCATCAAAATTTCTTAATTCGAGTAGTTCAATCTCATTATTTTCATAAAAATGAACCTTATAATACTTATATTTTATATAATGAGAGACTTCAACCTCTTTGCCCTGACATAATTCTTGCCACCCATTTGACTGCACAACGTCCCAAAACTCATCTTCAAAAGAGGCCTCAAAGTTAAACCTGTATTCATGGATGAACGGTCATCCATGAAGTTTATAGAAAAAATCTTTTACCTCCATCGACACAAATTTTTGGTTACTATGTTCAATAGACGTAGTCTAAGCATCAAGAAGTTCCATTGAGTTTAACCTTCTAAGATGCATAATGAAGGAGTCAAGAATATTAATGTAGAACAAAAAGAGTATAATAGGAGCTTTACAATGCAATAAAACAAGAATGATACACCCATAATAATGGTAGACAATGTTCTTATCGTGGTGAAGAATACTAAACTCTTTCCCTGGCCACACAAGAGTAGAAATCTGCAGTAAAAAGTTAGAGTAAGAAGAAAATCATAAAAGAGGGGTCAAAACCTAGAAGGAATTTGGAAGAGATTTATGAGAACTCTTGGAGATAAAAGGTTAAGAGGAAAGGGTGGTATGTAGCTAAGGCATAAAACTAAGGGATTTAGGGCTTTTCACAAAGATAGGATCTATTTTTGCTATGACCTGACTTGGGTATTGCAATTCCCAAGAGTGGTTATCGTGATACTTAAAAAATTTCAAATACCCCATTCACTAGTCTGCTAGTGATGTCGTGATATCCTGTGATAGATATTGTGATATCATTTCTTCAAATCCCAAGTCTTTTTAAGAATTAAGGGCCACTGAGGTAAAGCTTCGAGTCACAACATATCTTATTTACAGAAAGAGAGTGAGATACACAAAAATAGATTTAAAGCATTATTTTTAGATGGTCCATCATTCCACTGAAATGAAAATTCCACAAAGTCCTAGAAACTTTTAACCCTTCGCTTGTTTATCATTGGGTTGATCAAGCCACCTTCAGCAAATGCACAAATCGATCCTACCTTGACTTAAGACATTTCTATATGTTCATTTCGAGCCATTTCTCATCAAAATCTAATCCACTCTGTTTCACCTTCCATGGAATCATCAACGTAGGATATACAAGTTCAACTTCTTTTGAGTTCTCCATCTCCATTTGGATATGTCTTTGATGGGGTATATCATCGGTTAGCTTGTGTTATGGGATCTATTCCTCGATGTCCAAAAAGTATGGTGGCTCTTCCGCATATGAGTCACTAGAGTTGAATATTTCCTTGATAATACCCAACACATCATTCAATTCTCCCACCTTTCTCTCTTGTTGGTAGTCGACCCTCAAGTCTTGTGATAGCACTAGAAAGAACATAGGTTTTCCCCCTTATTTATTGGTTAAATTGTTCCCATTTAGTTATCCTTAGCATACATTTTACCATTTTCAGTTTAGTAAATTGCACTTTATAACTCAATGAATCCTAGCTTATTTTATCCTTAATTTTGCTATCTTATTGCATTAATGTCACTACATGAGTTAATTCCAAATTGTGTCCAAAATTTTCATCGCACTTGATAGTTGTTCGGATAAGAACCAAAATTGTGTAAGCTGTCCAATCTGGTATAACCAACTTGTATGTACAAGGACAGAAGAATTTTGAGGAAAGAACACTTGTACTGTTGGAGGAGGACAAAAAAGGTGGACATGAGAAGAAAAAGGGAGCTTTTTCTCTCCATCATCATCTTCATCATTGTACCCTGAAGCTTACGAACATTGCATCTTAAGCCTCTCACGGGTGAGCCAACGTGAAAACTAGATGCAGACTAGCTCCTGACGAGGAGACCTAAGTGTGAGACAAGAGGGAATAGAGAGATTCAGTCGAGTTTTCTAGGGATAGTATTCTCCATTTGATTCTTTCTTATTTCTTTCTAAATGTGTGATTACTATTTGATTTCTGTTTGTATGGAAATACACATGAATTCTTGGTTAAATGTTATCTTATTAAATCTTTCTTTTATTGTTAATCTTGGGGTTTGAATGTTTTTAACACGAAAGTGTTATTGCAGTCACTGACACTGGAAAGTTCAGTGACAATTTGAGCCAACAAGTATTACAACGGAAGTTGAGTGAGGATTAGAGGAATTTAGTCCACTTGTTCTTAATAATGCCATATTGCCATCATCGGAAGGTGAGGTTAATATACATGTTTAAGTCTCGGATTAAATAGATGAGTCACACTGGGTAAGGTATTCATTGAACTTTATTGCTGCGGCAATCACCTATCTTTTTATACCTTATGAGCACTTAGTATTCTATTGAAGATTCATGTTGGGGATCCCATTTTACCATTATCATTATCATATTTTGTTTTATTATTTTCAAGTTATTGCATCAACAAATATTCTCACAATTTATCTCATTTCCATCTAGTTGTTGTACCGACATTAGGAGACAAAAGACTACCATCTCTATGGGATCGATATCCGACAGACTCACATCTGTCTACTATACTTGCATCGACAATGTACGCTTGCACATTA
>CM025150.1:15520084-15536118 GCA_013467495.1 Gossypium gossypioides
TTTTTCCAAATATGCAGTGTTGGAGGTGCAGACTATGGATCTGTTCGAATAGGAGCCTTTATGGGTCGAAAGATTATAAAAGCTACAGCATCAACTAGGTTGTCTCAATCAATGTCTACTGCTAATGGGGCATCCCCCGATGAAGTGGACAATGATGGACTAGAATTACTTGAAGCCGAAGCATCATTAGATTATTTATGCAACTTGTCACCTCACAGGTAACTGTCTTTTATGAGGCTTTCTCCTTTCATCTTTTCTACATTTTACTTAGCCTAATTAACTCAAGAGTTGACAGCCCTTTTTTTTTTTGGATTACTGTAACTGTTAGTATGATCTCTGAAGATCTGTGTTTCTTTTACTGGTAAGTTCTTCCTTTTCATTTGGTCTTGTGCTACAGATACGAAGCTCTTTATGCCAATCTACTTCCTCAATCAATGCTTGGTGAGGTGTTTTTGGAGAAATATGTTGATCATGGTGATACAGTTACAGTAATCGATAAGAAACGAACATATAGTGTAACAGCTGCTGCTAAGCATCCTGTATATGAAAATTTTAGGGTCAAGGTAGGTTTTTGATCTGGCGGCTTATTGGATTACAATCGATTTGCTTTCCATTTGAATTTTGATTTATATTGGTTGAATTACTGTGTCTTTGCAAGATAAAATTTTCTAATCACTCTTAGTCATGTTTATTTCTTCCAACTGTAAAATATGTGTCCTTCACTATGAATATTTTTGATGCATTGGTCTTACTCTTGCTTAATTTGATATTGTCGTATTTCCATTTTGTTAATATTACAACATCTTCAGGGTTCTGTTTAAATTTTCTGTTGTAAGTTTTCTTCAAACCTTTCTATTTTCTCCTCCACTCTTTACATGCATATTCTGCTCTTACTGAAAATCAATCCTGGAGTACTTGAAAGTGGCTGAGCTTTTAATCTAGTTGTTGATTACCAATAGTTAATTTTTATCCATTAATGTTCTTATTCTTGGGCCTCCAAATTACCAGACACATGTAGACATGTATGTTTCCCTTGGTAATTATTTGCTGAATTTCCTTGGTAACATTTTTTCTATTTATTTTTGTGAATTTATGTGTAGGCATTTAAGGCACTGCTGACATCTGCGAGTTCAAATGAGCAACTTACGGCACTTGGAGAGCTGTTGTATCAGGTATATGCTAAAGGTCTTTTAACAGGTTTGTCTATGTAATTGATAGGTTAGATTTTCTTCTGGGTACAATTCAAGCTCCATTGGTAGGATCAAATCAATGTCACACGCATCACTAGCAGGCAATTCAATCCCATGACATAGGTATTGGGTGAACACCCTTGGCCAATGGGCCAAATGTTGGGGTCTGTTAGATTGTCTTTTTAATGAAAAGGAAACAAAAGAGAAAATATTATTTGTTTAATGGAAACAATATGTTTTAATTGCAATTGAATTCATATTAGTTATTGAGAGACTAGTGCTTCAACTCTATGAATAACTAATATCAAGAGTGTACAAATTTATCAAACACAACTCTCTCAAGAAAACAAGAAGAAAGGAGCTGAACCATAGATAACCTATATAATATCAAGAGATAGTAGTCCTATCAAAATATATCCTGATTTAGAGTATTCATCTTTGGTAAACACATTTGGTGATGTTTTTCTTTATTTTGGTTTTATGATAATGGTAGCACTATAGACTAAATGAAACAATGCAATAATGATGTTTCTGTGAAAAGAAAGAAGAGATGAAATGTAGTTGCAAACCACTTTTGCAGTGTCACTACAGCTATAGTGCATGTGGTCTCGGTTCCGATGGGACAGATAGACTGGTACAGTTGGTGCAGGAGATGCAGCATGGTAAAGCCTCTAGAGTTGATGATGGAACTCTATATGGAGCTAAAATTACTGGTGGCGGCTCTGGTGGAACAGTTTGCGTAGTTGGAAGAAATTGTCTCCGAAGCAGCCAACACATTCTAGAGGTGAGTTGAAGTGAAAACATTTAGCTAGCTAGACGTTCATATATGGTATATTAATTATTAGTGTTAAAAGGAAGGTATCTAACAAATCTGATTACTATATTTCCAGATTCAACAAAGGTACAAAAAAGCAACAGGATATTTGCCCTTCATTTTTGAAGGTTCATCCCCTGGTGTTGGCAAGTTTGGATATTTAAAAATTCGACGTAGCATCGCTCCCAAATCTTAAACTGCTGCCTTCCAACGCTTCCATTTATTTATTTTCAAATAGACTCAGCTATTTGGTTTAGATGCATCTTCCTTAAAAATAAATTAAGCAACAATCTCTGGATATTTATTTAAAGTTAATATTTACCATCAATTGAATTTATTCTCTTCGTTTATTTTATCCATTGCATGAGCAGTTGTGAAATTGTTTCCCTGGGTGTTATAAAACGATTCGAATTGGTTTATAATAAATTTGTGATTTGTATAATAAACTAACTCAAAACCAGGTTATCGTTGCTATAAATAAACAAAAGGGTTGTACTGGGCGGCTGTCGGCTGTCTTTTCTAAGGCAATTTGAGGAAGATGGAAAATACTTTATCTTATAGAATTATTATAAAATATATCATAACTCAGACTCGAAATTCGTCTCCTCTAGTGACTCAAAATCCGATCCAATCAGGAAGAAAGTCTCTTTATATACACTTCTAAGGACCCGAAGGGGGGGGGATTTGCTCTCTCAAAAAACTTTGTATTTTCCATCTTCATAAAAAAACCCTTTTCCTTTGAGCTCTTAAAGAGGGGAAACTACCAACTAAATTTGATATTCAACTATGGTGCGGTGAGCATGGATTGAACCCATCGAAAGAGTTCGCCATTCTCTGTGATGCTGAGGTTGTTGTCATCATTTTCTCCAATACTGGCAAGCTCTTTGGGTTTTCTAGCTCTAGTGCAAAAGCAATAGTTGAGAAGCAACAATACTCCATGGTGATGGTAGATATCGAGTGGAAGTGAGCGGCATCAACAAAAGAAACATGCACCGCCAAGAGCGACGCCAAGCAAGGGGAAGGGCTCCAGCAATACTATATCCAGCACAACCACGAGCTTCAGCTCGACCTCCGCCAAAAAACCCACAATCTCAGCCGTCTTGAAGTCCAACATAATGGCTCAATTCTCGAGATTCGTATCATACGAACATACCGGTGATAATGCGCAGATGATTGAGTAGTAGATAGCTTTTTAGGTGGTCCATCTTGAACTTCCCCAGTGGTAGAAACATAACTTTGGAACTGAAGCTGCAGTGATATTATAGGAATGTTGTAATTTGTAAAAAATTTCACATAGTAAATTTTTAGTATAATTATCCCTTCTTTACTGTCCATAAGTGTTAGTTTTACAGCTTAACTACAATTGCCGCTTGCATGATAAATTCTGAGCTTTGCATTCAACTTTAGCTATGGATGATATTGGTAATCTTGTAGTGCAAGGTAGGATGAAAGTTGGTGTAGAACTAATGGTAGCAGTAGGAATTATATGGACATGTTTGTGTTAATAATTGCATTAAAGAGTTAAAATGATTGATGCAATTGGATTTCTACAATTGTAAAGATCAACTGCATGTACCTTTGTGATTATAAAACCTTGAAATAGGATCAATGGTGTAGAAATCAGAGAATTTCGAAACTGAGAACACTTGTGTATTGAGATGAAAGAGTACATAGATGTATGCGTGAGGAAATTAGCAAGCAATACATAATAAAAAAAATCCTTTATAATCAATAATTCCAAAGATGATGTTTGGTGTAGCATATGTTGTGAACAGTTAATTTGTATGAGCTGTTAACAAATTGTCAAAATATTAGGCTTTATAAGGCTCGTTGAATAATCCAAGAGGATTGTTGTTGGAGATGTGTAATTGTGCATAATTGGTTTGTTGCTTATCGCTAAACCTTGAAATTAGTTGCATCGTATTGTCATTACTCTAGACTCCTATGTTGTTTGCTAATAATTGAAATATGAATTGCTTATTAATTTCTAGAGGTTAAGGCCATGAATGCATCTGTTGGTTACATTAAGAATTGGATTCTATTTGCTGAAAAAAAAATTCAATTATCTCCATTGCAGCAACTAAACTATTATCAGATCTAGCACAAAGTTGTATAAACCAACTACATCTGACCATTTTTAGTTTGGTAGCCTGCTACATCTGACCATTTGTTTGTACTCTTACATGTTTGTTTGGATTTTATCTGTTGATAATTTTAACGTCTGGTCTGTTTCTTGTCACCTAATTAAGAACTTCACCCTTGTCAATTTTCCCCGACCCTTTTTTCAAAAATTGCTACATTAACTTACTTTTTGGTAATAGAAAAGTGTTTTATAGTAAATAACTTTTGCATGGTGTATTGTTTGGATTTGCAAAAATAGAATTGTTCACAAATTCTCAATATTTGTTTGCTTGTATTTATACCTACTTCAACTGAAAAGCTATATTATTTCATATCTTATTTGCAAAGATAAAACTTGAGCTTGAATTTTGATTTTTCTTAATTTGACTCTTTTAATATTTTTAGAAGCATAATTTCAATTTTTTTCAATTCATTAATATTTATTTTCTATTTCTTGGTTTTTTTAATTTTCTTATTTTATTGGTCAACAAATTCTTAGGTAAGAACAGCTCATATTATAAGAGATATACTTGAATCATTTTTAAATTTTAGAACTTTTGTTAGTTTATTTAAATGTGATTACTTTCATGACTCCATTGGTTGGTGTCCTAATGGCTACTCTGATAGTTAAATTTATAGTGATGAAATATACCAATTAATTATTAGTTAATATTTTTAAATTGGAATCTTTTATAACTTTCATTTTTATGTACTCGATGCTTTAATAAGCACTTCACAAATTATTACACTTTGCTTTTGACTGGGAGAAGAAAATTGACTTAATGATTATTATTTTAGCATTATCGTCTTTGTTACTTTGCCATGTTTTATCATTTTTCTCTCTACAAGAAGTTTGGTATATTTGACATGGGCATTTGAACAATTTTAGACCATTTTCTAACTTAGCTTAAATTATAGCTTATGCTTGAAAGAGTTTGTCTATTCTTGTCAGTGGTTCATAGTTATCTATTAATTCATTATTTAATTCCGGCCAATGATGGATGTTTATCAACATATCGACAAATGTTGTCTCAACCTAAAAATTCATTTGTTTGGCAATATCTCTCTTTTGAAACCAAAAGTATGTGGACCTTTCTTAATTATGTAAGGCTTTATTGTTATTGTCGTTTATTAGACCTGGTCCTTGTATTGGGCATTAATAAACGGTTCTACTTTCAAGATTTTATGAATCTCACGATCTGCTAATTTATGATCACGACTTTCTACTTTTGAGATTTTACGAATTTCGCAGTTCGTTGATTTACGATCACGACCTTCTACTTTTGAGATTTTACGAATTTCACAGTCTGTTGATTTACGGTCACCACCTTCTACTTTCGAGATTTTACGAATCTTATGGTCCGCTGATTTATGATCACGACCTTCCATTTTCGAGATTTTACGAATTTCACAGTTTGCTGATTTACAATCATGAACTTCTACTTTCGAGATTTTATGATTCTTATGGTCTGCTGAATTACGATCACGACCTTCTACTTTCGAGATTTTATGAATCTCATGGTCCACTGATTGACGATCACGACCTTTGTAACACCTTTTACTTGATTAAGATTTGGATGTTGCATCCTACAAACACTTAGCAAAATTTCTAAACTATCTGCGCATAATCCTTTTTCAACATACTTCATATTATTTTAATAAAGGTTTCTGAACAAAAGAAATAAGGAAAAACAATCAAGAATACATCAGAATTTGAAGAATAAATTTTTTTAATACATTACAACACACAAGTTCGTTAAAGACAAACTTTTCTTGGCGTAATGTACTATACGTCATATTTCTAGAATGTCCTCTGTACGCATAATAACCCAACTTGCTGTTTCCATGGCGCATTCTTGGCTTGGTCTCTCTTGGCAAACTCATTGTTATAGAAACACCTAAAATATGAACAAAACACTTGTAAGTTTACATGAACTTAGTGAGGTTAACACAAAATACCTTGGAGCCTTTCTGGTTGAATTCATCATCCTGAAGATTTTGGATTACCACTCTATCTTTGGCGGATACATTGATAATACGAATATATACTTATACACCAACTATCATACTTTACGAATCAACACTCATTCCACACCTTAGCTGACTCCAGATCTTACCAAATGATATATATTTTCTATTGGAAAAATGAAGGTGCTTATCAAAAGAATATCTATACAGAACCCTCTTTCAAACAAATTTCCTCTTCAAATAAATATTTAACATCTTTCCCCAAAATGGTTGTTCATAGATATTATTCCTTGACAGATACCTACTAACTGATCTTACATTTGGTTGATTCCCATGCTGAGCTTGATAACTATCCGACTACCAATCAGATCATATCCTGATGCAAACCCAAAACAAACTCATACTACTGATGAAACATTCTAGATCATTCAGAAGAATTCAAAAGTCACAAAAATGCCCAAATTAACAAACGACTAAGATTCCAAATAACCCCGAAACGAGACATGATACAATTTAGATATGACGGATACTAGATAACTCAGATTTCAACCCTACATAGTGTAAACGAACTCAGTCCAATGAACACTTATACCTTTCACAACTATGAGTACGCCCATACCATATACTGGCAGACTACTATGACAGATTCCCTCTTTAGAAATACAGATACATACTTTCTTTCAGGAAACGTCCCTTAAGACTCACTCAATTTCATCACAAGACTAACCAAACCAAGTTAACTTTAGATGTATCAGATCCTTATCATAGAATTATCTATTAAAGAAATCTTAGAACTTACTCAGATCTTACCACAAAGGCAGATAACCAAATTCTGCTACATAGGTGTCCTTGAATATGCCATATAGGCATTTCAGAATTCACCACAAAGGCAACACAAAGTACACCAATAACACTTAGCAGATCACGCCACCCAGGCAACAGACAGAATCACGTGCTTATTATCCCGGTAAACTTTCACACATCCTTATATCGTGATCTGACAGTCCAGTCTTCATCTCACTAGTGGCAACACTATGAGTGTATTCGTTGTCACATAATGTCATGGGTCTCTACCACATGGACTTACGCATATCTTTATATCGTGATCTACTAGTCTAGTTAGCAATATAACTGCCCTACCAAAGGCATCACAAATGGATGTTTTACTTTGAAGTTACTTACCTAAATTTATTCACATACCTAACTGATTCTTACTTTCTCATATCAGATCTCACAGACATAATTGCCATTTAACTTCTTACTCAAATAGTACCTCACACATATCATCCTTGATCATGTAGAACCTCTACATTACTTCGCATACACATTTACCAGTGTCCAAGATGTTATCAACATACATATCTCTAATTGAACAATTCACATGCAGGAGCCAAGATAGAGAATCACCTAATACTTACCTATACTGTAGCTTGGAGTTCCAAACTCGAGCACTTTTCATGAACTAGCAACAACAATTGCTCAAAGAACATGGAACCACCATTAAAAACCCATTAACAAAAAATTTGCTATCATCTCAATTATAGACGACCCCCAGGAGGTGGAATATTGGAAACACAAGAATATATAAACTTTTTCAACTCTTTTTTAGCCCTAATTCATGCAATTTTGTAGTAATTTTTGTCGAAATTCATACTTTAATTATAAAATAATTAAATTACACTCAAATTATGAACATATTAAATTTTAATTATTTTTATAATATATCTACACAAATTTGATTTATTTTCAATAGTTTTGCACAAAGGGTGAAAATCGACTCGATAGGCACCTTAAAAAGCTTGAATCGCGGAGGCAATTTCTGTACCAAGTGACCCAATAGCATGGCCGATTATTTTTCTAGCCAAGGGACGGTCCAAAAATAATTATTATACATATTTTATATTTAATTTTAATCCAACACAAATTGGGTTAAAATTAATTACAAGCCTAATGAAGAGAAAATGGCCTAATTTGCTAAGTGAAGAGGACTGACCCACCAAGGAATTTGGCAGACCAAACCGTCCCATATAGCTGATCCAATTAGCTTATTTAGCTGATTTTTATAATTTCAAAATAACCTTTGAAGTTGCCTTTAATTCTGTTCAAACCCCTCCTCTTTTCATGCCTTCTATTTTTAGCCTCAAGCTAAAAATAGCAAGTTTAAATCAATCAAACTTTGCACCAAGCATGGCCAGCCAAGGAAGATGGAGTGGCTGATTTTTTTGCTATTTTTAGCAGCCATTTTCACCTATAAAAAACCCTATTCACTCCCTCATTTATCATCCCTCTCATCCCTCACTTCACACATCTCTCTCCCACTCACTTTCTCTCTTTCCCTTTTCTTTGTTGCCTTTAAATTCCTTTCTTCCCTTGGTGAATCCCCCTTTTAAAAAAGAGCTTACATGCCTCTTGGAGTAGTAGAAATCAAGTGTTCATGAAGGCCTTGGATCATCAGAATGATAAGGGAAGAGAGAAGTGTACTAGTTTGGCTTTGAAAACCACCGAGATTTGTTCTTCTAGTTCCTTTCTCTTAACTTTGTTTTAAGTTTTTTATGTTCAAAACATATGAATATTTTTGTTGTTGTTATTCAATTAATTAAAATGACTTAAATTCATTTCGTGTTAGATTAGTTGCATTCTGTCCACTTAGATTATTTAAAATGTGTTGTGTTGTTATTAGGTCTCAGTAAATTATTCAATTAAATAAAACCATGCCTATGTTATGCTCACATTTTAATTATAAGGTAGCAATTGAATTAATTATTAACCAAATTGAAATTATAATTAATTGACACAATATTTAATTGATGCATGTTTAATCTTCTAAGGTAGTTGAAGGTTAAATTAGCAATGACACTAAATACTACATTAGCTTTGCATAACTTGTAAGATTATTGTAATTAAATTGTTTCAATATATCGATATATTGTTACCTCACTTAATCTTATACTTGCTTATTAAAATTTGATAGGGATAGAGCTCTAAGACAATAGGTTGTGCCAGTGTTTCATGAGCTTAATCCGGTTATTAGGAGACCCAAAATTGAGGTACAACAATTCGAGCTGAAGTTGGTCATGTTCTAGATGCTTCAAACAGTGGGCCAATTCAGTGGAATACCGATTGAGGGTTCTTACCTTCAGCTTAGATTGTTTATGGAGGTGAATGACTTATTCAAGTTAGCCGGAGTACCCGAAGAAGCACTAAGATTAAAGTTATACCATATTCACTAAGGGATAGAGCTCGAGCCTGGTTGAACTTATGACCACTAGATTCCATCACTACATGGCAAGAGTTAGTAGAACGATTCCTTATGAAATATTTCCCACCTAGCAAGAATACTAAGTTGCGAAATGAGATCACTACATTCCAATAGATGGATGATGAGTCCTTTTATAAGGTGTGAGAAAGATTTAAAGAACTATTACGAAGATGCCCTTATCACGGAATCCTGCATTGCATCCAATTAGAGACGTTCTATAATGGTCTCAATGCTCACATGAAAATGGTAATAGATACTTCTGCCGATGGTGCTCTCCTTTCTAAGTCTTATAATGAGGCCTATGAAATCATTGAGAGAATTGTTAGCAAAAATTACCAATGGCCAACCAATCGAGTAGTGTTAGGAAGACGAGTCGTAGGAATACATGAAGTATCCCTTCACTTCACTTGCAACTTAGGTATCTTCGATATCCTCAATGCTTAAAAGCTTTAGTACTAATGGGTTTAACAATTTTGCAGCCCAGCCACTCAATCAATTTGAAAATGTAGCATGTGTTTATTGTGGGGTAGGGTACCTGTTCGAAGAATGCCTATCAAACCCAGAATTCGTGTATTACATGGGTAATTAGAACCAAAACCGAGGTAAGCAGGGACCACAATCCAATTTTTGTAATCCATCTTGGCGAAACCACTTGAATTTCTCTTGGAGTAACTAAAGGGTTGGACCTAGTAATAATTACTCACAACCTAGACCAATCCAACCCTCTGGATTTACCCAACAAGTTCAAAAGAGATGAACCTTCCAATGGCTTAGAAAACCTGTTGAAGGCATACATAGCGAAAAATGATGCCTTAATCCAAAGCCAAGTAGCCACATTGAAAAACCTTGAGAACCAAATGGGCCAACTTGCAACTGAACTTAAGAATTTACCTACCTTGCCTAAGAGAATCTAAGAAATTTAGGAAAAGAGCATTGTAAAGCATTGACATTAAGGAGTGGAAAGATATTAGAGCCCAACACTATCGAAGTCAAATAAGAGCCAACTGATGTTCAAGATGTAGTAGAAGTTCAACTAAGTGTTGAAACTCCAGTTTCACTAGAACCAGAATCTGTAAACTCTAAAAAGGTAACTTGGAAACCAATCAATTTTGATAAACTAACAACTTCGTTAGGTGGAGAAGTGCCATAGAAGACAAATTGACCAATTCTAGTAAAGAATCCTCCACCACCCTACCCTCAAAGACTTCAGAAGCAGAAGCAAGAAGTCTAATTCAAGAAGTCTTTAGACGTACTCAAGCAACTTCATATTAACATTCCGTTGGTAGAAGCATTTGAGTAGATGCTAAACTATGTCAAATTCATGAAGGATATCCTGTCAAAGAAAGGAAAACTTAGAGAATTTAAGATGGTAGCTTTAACGAAGGAATGCAGTGTATATCTACAAGATAAACTTCCCCAAATATGAAGGGCCCTGAATGTTTTACCATACCTTGCAACATTGGAGTAATTTATTGTGGTAAGACATTATGTGATTTTGGTGCAAGCATCAACTTGCCTATGTCCATATTTAGAAAGTTGAGGATAGGTGAAGTTAAACCTACTACGGTTACGCTTTAGTTAGCAAATCAATCGTTAGCACATCCGAAAGGAAAAATCGAGGATGTATTGGTATGTGTAAATAAATTTCTTTTTCCTGCTGACTTTATTGTCTTAGAGTTTGAAGCAGATAAAGACGTGTTAATTGTAACAACTCGTTTTTTAGAAGTGTCGAAAATAATGATTTTGGGGCCATAAATTCGATGAGTGAGTCCATAAATATTACAATTTAATATTTACGAGTCAAGTATATAATTACGTTGAAATTTGATTTAATGATTTTTGTTAATTGAAAGAATAATTAGGTTCAAGTGATATGTCCCTAAAGTCAAGTGGTTTTAAAAAATGAGGTATCGGGACCTCATTTTTATAAACTAAGCCTGAAAATATTTAATAAAATATTTACGGAGTGTTATTAAGGTCATATTAAAATTTGGTTAAGAAATTTTAATGTTTAGATAGTTAATTAATTGAAAAGGACTAAATCACAAAGGCTACAAAAGTTAAATTCTATTAGTTAAGGGTGTTAAATAGTTAAATTAATAATGTCACAAGGGTTTATGTGGCAATAATACCATAAGCAAATGGTTTTCACGATTGGTGCTTAAAATATGTTAAATTATATGTTGTATTTTAATAAAAATTAAAAGAAAGGCTATGTTAAAATAAAATAAAAAGCAAAACACATTTTTTGCTTCTCTTTATTTTCATCTTCTACAGCCGAATAACACCATTGTTGAAACTATGGAGTTCGGCGAAGCTCTTTTCTGTGCATGTGTGGGATTTTGAGGTCCGTTTTTCATGATTTTTGTTATTATTTTAGCTTCATCTAGCTAACCTGGGAGTTAATTTGTGAAACTGTTAAAAGTTTAGGGACTTTCCATGAATGATTTAAGTGTGTTTATGGATTTAATTGATAGATTATTAAGTTTAGTTGTTAAATAGATGTATTTTGTTACGTGATTTTTAGTAATTTTAATTTTAAAGGATTAATTTATTAAATGAGTAAAATTCATGGGATTTAATGTGAAATTTTGTTGAATTTAGGTTGTTTACAAATCCTATAAAAATCAACTAACATGAATTTTAGCTAAAAATGGTAAATTTGCAAGTTTCGAGTTTAGGGATTAAATTGCAAAAAAGGTAAAACTTTAAGGGTAATTTTGTAAATTTCCCAATAATAAGGGTTATAAGTTGAATTAATTATGTTAATTTATTTGAATGGTTTAATTGAATGAAAATTATTATATAGATCAAGAAACGAACCAAATGGATCTAAATTGAGGAAAAGTTAAAATGTTAGACTAGTAGTCAGCTTCGTTTTTACAACTTTTATTTTCGAGGTAAGTTCGTAACTTGATTAAATTAATTAGTTGTTGTTTCAGTTGTTTAATATCTAACTGTTTATATATGAATCGAGTTTGTCGGCTTGCAGGAAATGATTAAGACCATAGTTGAAAGACACTATAGCACTATACTGGAAATAAATAAAACCATAGTTGAAAGACACTATGGCACCTCACTAGAAACGAGTAAGACCGTAGCTACAAGACGTTATGGCATCACGATTCTATCGAGTAAGACCATAGCTGAAAGACGTTATGGCATCACAATTTTATCAAGTAAGACCATAACTGAAAGACGCTATGACATCACGAATCAAACGAATAAGACCATAGTTGAAAGACACTATGGCAACATGACGAAAAATGAATAAGACCATAGTTGAAAGACACTATGGAAACATGACGAAAAATGAATAAGACCATAGTTGAAAGACACTATGGCAACATGATGGAAAATTAATAAGGCTATGGTTGAAAGACACTATGGCATCAAGTCGAGAATAAATAAGACCATGGTTGAAAGACACCATGGCACCCTTCGATCATTTGCTATTCAAGTAACACGTTTCAAGAGAGGTATGCATCGTAAGTATGAATACAAGTTGGACGTTTGACTAGTATAGTTTGATAATTATTGTTAATGTCTTGGTGTGATTATATACTTTATATGTCTATAAATATGTTAAATCGTGATGTTGTGGTGTGTTTAGGGAATTAAATGGTTATATGATTATTTTCCAAGTATTCAATGTTATTTCATTTGATTCAACAGATGATTTAAGTTTTAATGAATGGATACGTATATGAAAAGAATTTTGTTATGGAAACATGAAATGGAAAATGTTGGTATATGAATATGAAATGAAAAGGGAACAAATTGAGTAATAGATTGAGGAATTTTGTATTGAACTTCATATTGATATGTTTCATGTTCAATTGATTGGATATGCTCTTTAATACACCTACTAACCTTGTGGTGTGTTATGAATTGGAAGGAAAAGTATGCATAATTATAAATGAGTAACGTTTTAATGGTTTAATCATTTATGTTTGGTAAGTTAAGTTTCCTTTATACGAGCTTACTAAACAATGGTTGCTTATGTAGTTATTTTTCACTGTCTTTTAGATTGTCGGAAAGCTCAATCGGTTGGAATCAAGTCGGAGTACATTCACACTATCCACACTTTATCTCGACAGAAGATTTGGATATATTGATGTCGGGTTATAAATGGCATGAACTAGGAGCCCTTAATTATTTTGTTTATGATGATGTTGTTTATAAGTTAGTTTGAGTAAGCTTTATGGTTATAAATGTTTAACAACTTTGGTGTATGTTTGAAACATGATGTGCTTTTGGTCATTAGCTAAATACCTTTAGTGATTAGCTTGATATATGGTAGACATATGTGATGAAATGGAGACTTTGATAATGTCTTGTAAGTATTGAGTATGGATTTCTTTGGACGTTTAAATTGTGGTACCAATGAGGGTACATTAGATAGGAAATTAGATCAAATGAGATGTATGTTTTGGTCACTTTATTCATGCCTCTTGAAATAAAATGACTTATGGGTTAATGTTATGAAAAATTAATGGTTATTTGGTATGCTAGAAATGTGCTAAATGGTTGATTTTGAAATGTTGAAATGAAACAAAGTTGATTGTGATTGTGGTACCTATTGTTGGTACATTGATTAAAACTTTTTGGATGATTAATTTGGTATGTTTTGAGTGTGATTGGAATGGGTTTTGATCATTTGAATGTTTGTAGAAATGGTGTGTAACACCTCTAACCTGTATCCGTCGCCGGAATAGAGTTACGAAGCATTACCGGAGTTTACATTTCAAAACTATAAAAAATTTAACAAATGTAATTCAGAACATCAATCATAGCAAAATTAATCAATAACTTACATATTGTCCCTTATACAAGCCCTCGAGGCCCTAAAAACACATTAGAAACGAATCAGGACTAAATCGGAAACATATGAAATTTTTATGAAAAAGATGAAAATTTTCAAACTGCAGAGGTCAGATGGCCGTGTGACCAAGCCGTGTGACTCACACGGCTGAGACACACGCCTGTTTCTCAGGCCGTATGGACATTCGAAGTAGGGACACACGGCCGTGCCCCAGCCTGTGTTCGTGCCCGTGTAACTCTCTGACTTGGTTCACACGGCCAAGCCACGCGCCTGTGTGCCATGCCGTGTAATTCTTGAAATGCAACCTTTAAAACCTATAGGGGACACACGACCTTGTCACATGGCCGTGTGGACAAGAAATAGGACATTTTCAAGCCATTTCTTTCACCCAAAATATGCTCATACATGCAAGGCATTTGTACCTATTTCAAACATTCAAAAATGTACCTAAAACATGCATAATGTAGTTAAATTAAAATGATATCTATCCATACAACTAATATGCCAAAAGGCACCTCAATCACAACGATCAAATATACTTAAACATATGTATAATTTAGCCATTCATCAACCAGAAAATTCTAACCTAATTCCATACCAATCTTACCACAATGACCACATTCCAAAGTCACATTTAACATATCAAATTGGTCATTCAAACATGCATTAACCCATTATCAAAATAACGCACACCAAATAAGCATCAAAGGTGCCTAAGTTACATCAACCAAAATGACATATACATGGCAAATTCATCAATTATCATAAAACACAAGTCCACCTATACATGCCATTATAACCTTGATCAAGAAATCAAAATCTACCATTATAATAGTTGGATAGTGTGATAGATCTTCGACTAACCTCCAAACCGATAGAACTTCTGATAATCTGTAAAGTAAGAGAAAGACAACCAAATAAGCAACGAATGCTTAGTAAGCTCGTATAAATTTTAAACATAACATTCTATTTTTAAAAATATGAACTTTATAAGTCATAAATAAACCTATACCAATGCTTCAAGATTTATCAAACTATATAACTATCAACTCACAAATGCATAGGTTCATTAACATCCTGAATAATTTCCATTTATACCATAATAAAGTCTTATAAGTTGAATTAGATAATCATAAACCTTTTCTTAAAATAGTGAATTATTTCATGTACTTACTTACCTTTCCGTTTACTTAGCATAAGTTTAATTACGTATCAATTCACGAATCAGTATATCTATTGATGACATAAGTAAATTCACATATATCATAAGTAAATTTCTTTCTTACAAGCAAGTCCTTTAACTTAACAATCCTTTTTATTTCATCATATTTCATCACATCTATGAACTTATCATTTCCATATCTAATCTCACTCGTTTCATTTACATAACTCACAAGACATAAGCATAAACATCAACCATAACCACAAGCTAGTGCATTTAAACATAACTCTTTCACATTTAATTAGTAATCATTTTGTAATTCATCATTCATCTCAAACTTTCCTATAAATATGTCATTCTGGAATCATTTACCTTCAATAAACAAGATTAAAGCTAAATGAATAAATTAATCATACTTGCTATACATTTACGAAGCACTTATAGGCTTAGTATTGAAAATGATTCATCGTATGCTTCCTATACTATAATAATACAACCCAAACTCATTTATATATGCATATAAACATATATATTTAACCAAATAATCATCAATATAATGATACTCACATATGATCAAGTAATTCATTGAACATTGAACATTTAACATTTACTAATATCTTGACTAAACATTAGCCTTTAACATTAAAATAGTTTTATAAATTCCATTCACAGTTAGCTCGATGAACTAGTAACTT